>MU122615.1:7910-20875 GCA_014904905.1 Wilcoxina mikolae CBS 423.85 | reverse complement strand
TTGTTATGCTTGTTCTTGGTTATTTGTTTGTACCTCACCGGCCATAGCCTGCGGGCTGCATGCTGTATGATGAATAAATAAATAAATAAATAAATAGTAGGTTTGGGGGTGCTGGCGGTGCATCTTTCTGTGAGGCTTGAATGTGAACAAGATATTCGACTCGTTGTCCAAGAGTGGCGATAGTGTTGAGGGCAATTTCATGTTTGGTTTCAATTGAGGCCAAGCGAGTTGCCAATTTTCGGTTTTGGGTAGAAAGACGTTGGTTGATTTTAAGAATATCTTTGTGAAGTGGTTCAAGGAAGACTTTGAATACCTTATCGTTTCGGTCTTGGTCTTCATCGTTTGGATCCAATACGTTGGTAATGGGGTTTTGATAATCTTCATCTTCAGAATCATCATCATCTTTAGAGCTTTGGTCTTCAATCTCATCATTCTCAGGGGCATCTCCAAGATTCAGGTCTGCATCTCCAGGGTTTCCGATATTGTCAGGGTTAGTTGGTTGTTTGGGTGGGGATGACGTTTGGGGTGGTCCAGAGGATGCTCTGTTATGAGCTGTACCAATGGCCTTACGAGTACTCGAACGTGCACGAGTGATATTGTGTTGTGGGTATGGTGAGCTCGACTGCAATCTGCGTGAACTGCCGTGTTTGCCCTTCCGTCCTCGTTTAGATATATAGCCCGTATGGACTGTACTTGATACAGCCGTGACGTCCATTGCAGAAAGTGGGTCTGAACTTGGATTTGAGTAAAGATGAATTCCGTATGAACTGGAACCACAAGGTACGGGTGGGGGTGGTATAGGGTCTGACATGAATGTCTTTTCAGGGTTCACTGTATTCTAAATATGTTACAGCCATGGCAATTTTCTAAGTATTTTGAAATTGGTAAAAATCTGACGTGTGAATGTTATTATATGTGGCCTCGGTACCACCTGTACCCAGAGGGGGTTGGAGCTTCACCTCCTTTGTCCTAGCAAGGTGTTTGAGCCTTCTACTAGAGCTTTTGCTTCCTTACAGCAGATTGTAATGGCAGTGCCAGATGCACTTGGCTCTCAAGCGCACTTGGCTCTCAAGCGCACTTGGCTCTCAAGCGCACTTGGCTCTCAAGCGCACTTGGCCTTCCCAAATGCACTTGGCTGCCGAGGCCGGGTGACCACCCTTCATATATAATCACATCGCAAAGTGCTTTTGGCACACTGGCGATTATTTTACCTACATACTGTTCAATTGATATCTTTATCACTTATCCTCGTTTGTAACCATATCGATCCTTGTCCTGTCATACGAGGTCGTACACGGACGTATGCCCTTACACTATAATCGCTCTTTAGAAACCAGATACCTTTCGCTCCCGGGATTTCGTGATTTCTTTACTTTTTCGACGCATCACACCAACACCGAAAACTATTGTTAGATTGTCGATACAAGATAAGTAATTATCCAATTGAGTTGATTGACGGTAGTAGGGACGATTCCGAGATGATTTGGATGCCAATCATTCCTGAGAGACGCGTCACCTGCCATGATAGGCACTCCTGAGAACTTGAAAACTGTCTTCTCGACCTACAACGAGTATCATCACTAGAACGATGAATCAGGATAAGTATAACTGTCAATCGTGTCAATTGACTACTGCAGAGACCATTGCGAGCCGATTCGGAGATCAATCGATTTGAAGAGTCGCATCACCGAGCGCGATCGTTATACGTTCACACACATACTCTCATGACCTACAAGCATCAAAACTTCATAAGTATTCCTATATCGAGTCAATTGACTACTGCAGAGAGCATGCCGCCATGGCACTTACACATGAGATTGAACAAGGAAAGCATTCAAAAGAAATCACCACTGCCCTCTTTATGGATGTAAGCAACGCATTTGACAATGTATCCAAAGACCGTCTCCTCCAAACCCTACGACAACTGGGCTACCCAATCCCAATTCTATTGTGGGTAGAACACTTCTTATCCAACCGCACAACAGCACTGGCATTTGATGGAAGAAAGGAAGATCTCAGTCCTGTCCGAACAGGGATCCCTCAAAGATCACCCGCATCACCAATTCTTTTCCTCCTGTATCTCAGTCCTCTCTTCTACGAACTCACAATCCAATTCCCCTGCTTCTGGACTACAAGCTACATTGATGATGTTGCCATTGTGGTTCGAAGTAAATCAAAAGCCTATAATGCACGTTGCCTGGAAGCAGCTGCACGAACAGCTTTCAAATGGGCCGCAAACAATGCTGTACCATTTGACGACTCAAAGTCAGAGATGATGCACTTCCACAACAAACGAAACAGCGATACCACAGACGATGAAAGGATTACCCTACCCAATGGCACAACCATCTCCCCTTGCACTAAGGGCATCAGCCCGGATGTGGTAAGGTGGATTGGTATTTGGTTTGACAGGAAAATTAACTTCAAACACCATGTTATGCTGAAGGCTGCAAGTGGCAACAGAGCCCTTGGAGCCCTCAAATCACTAGCCAATACAGAATCAGGATTAACTCCTAGCGCAGTCCCCCAACTGTACAATGCATGTGTTATACCTGTTTGCAACTTTGGGGCCGAAGTATGGTGGAAAGGGCAAGCAACATATCAACAGAAGTTTGAAACAGTTCAGAATACAGCTTTTTGATGTATACTTGGAGCCTTCCGTACATCCCCAACAATAGCCTTACACAACAAATCTGCCCTCCCCCCGGTAGCTGTGCGACTTAATCACATGCGGTAGATAATAAGCAATTCGAATACTCACATTTCCCGAAATGCACCCAATCTGACAATGTTGCCCATCGACATTCCCTCCATTCTTTGAATCTCCTGAGTTCAGTAACACAAGTGGACCCTGGATTCCTTGGGACAGCATGCAACAAAATAATCGCAAATTTGAAACACGACTCATTGAAACGTTATCTACCCTCAGTCCATGGATCTCAAACAGCTCGGAGATTGAAACCTATTCTACGACCACCTGCCCACCATGGATCGAAAGCAGAGTCAAAACACACATTAGTCCCCTTACATCAGAAAAGGAAGCCCAGGCCCACGAAACCCAGTACGCAATGTTGAAAAAAGATGACCGCAATATTGTTTGTTATACGGATGGATCAATGTTGAAGGAAAACATTGGGGCAGGAACCGTTGTGGAAATGACAGGAGAAGCAGTCATGGAAGCGACCTACCCCATGGGCCATCAACAAGAAGTTTACGATGCCGAATTACTTGGAATTCTTAAAGCTGCAAAAACATGCTTTCAGATATGTCAATGTAATAACCTCACCAAAAGACACATATGGATCTTCACAGACAATCAAGCTGCCATACAACGTCTCAATACTTTCAAACCCGGCCCTGGACAGTCCACTTCCCTGGCACTCTCCAATATCTCTAACAACCTCCATGTACTCAAGACTACGATCACAGTACAATGGGTTCCTGGCCATACAGATGTACCTGGAAACGAACTTGCCGACAAGATGGCAAAACAGGCCACTCTCGAAAAACCACCTACCTACTATCATACCTCCTTATCCTATCTTAAGAGGGTAACCCGAGCAGCCAAAATGCAGGATTGGGGCGATTGGTGGATGCGACACCCAGCAAAGGGAATGAACTATGTTGGAACTTTCCATACCAAACCAGACCAGATCTTCACCAGTGGTAACCGCCAGTCTACCTCAACTGTCACACAATTACGAACAGGCCATGGTTACTTCTGCAGTTACCTATACAAAATACCAACAAACTCTGTTGACTCCCCACACTGTCCATGTCGCTATGGAGGTCCCCAGTCACCAGAACATCTTCTTTTGAGGTGCCCCTTATATCAATGTGAAAGACAAAGAATGCGGAAAGAAATTGGAGGGGTTCACC
Source organism: Wilcoxina mikolae CBS 423.85 (assembly GCA_014904905.1). Taxonomy (NCBI): domain Eukaryota; kingdom Fungi; phylum Ascomycota; class Pezizomycetes; order Pezizales; family Pyronemataceae; genus Wilcoxina; species Wilcoxina mikolae. Next base: position 16,996 of record MU122615.1, on the reverse strand, counting down.
CTCAATATCACTGGAAGCATCTTCTATATACCCATAAAGCAATGAAACCTTTGAAACATTTTCTGAACGACACACATATAGCAACACGAAGGTGGTACCTGGGTCCTTTCCGCGATGATGAATACCTTGGGCAGGGTAACAATCGGATTGCGGGTCAGGGAACTGTCAACAACGAGGAGGAGGAACATCAGAGCGAGAGTGGAGAGAATGATGAGGTGTGTGAGGAAGAATCGGCAGGGGTAGACATAGTGGGATAGAATGAGGAAAGGAGAAAGGGGAAGGGTGGAGGAGGGTAAACTCCAGGGGGAGAACCCGCATGATATGCAGGACCAGGCAGAACGAAACTGACAAATTTTTCACTATTGTACGAAGTGTGTTACAGACCACTATGCTTTCTTGAATATTTCTTTGTAACTAGAGCAGGGGTGACAGGAGGCTGCGGAGCGGTACTACCTAGCCAGGGGTTTTTCGTTTTTCCTTTGTTCAGTTTCATTACTTATGCTTGTTCTTGGTTATTTGTTTGTACCTCACCGGCCATAGCCTGCGGGCTGCATGCTGTATGATGAATAAATAAATAAATAAACTACTGCAGAAATCATTCCGAGGTGACTCGGGGAGACGATCCCACGACAATTCCGAGATCATCTGCGAGTCAATCGTTTCCAGGAAATAAGTCACCGGACCTTGTGGCCACTACTGAGAAGTCCTTGAAACACGTTCGGCGAGATCAATCGCATACGTACGAAGCATCGATGACAACCTATTCAGCAGCTCGAAGTGCTAGCGAAGCATTTATTGATGATCGAGTCTGGCGAGAAGTTTCTGATGATAAACGCGTTCAATCAAGCGCACTTGACGATTTCCTTCCTACGATCTGAGCGGAAGCTCCGAAGCGCACCTACGAGGGTCAGCATTGCATGCAAATGTACCTACGCAAAACGATTACACGAGCACGGAAGTGCACTTACGGAGAAAGACTACCGATGGGTAGAGTTCAAGACCCTGATAGTGGAGCTGCAACCGCAGATCATGAAGCAGCTCAGAGCGGGAAGTTTAACCCCCAAATGTTCTAAGGTGTCAAGCAGATCAAGCCGATACCCACTGTGCGATTTTACGAGACCGATGAGCAAGAACGAAACGCAAACAAAATACCTTAAGTCATAGTATCACCTAGCGGTAATGGATGCACTTCAAAGTCGTCGTATCCCCTAGCGGGAATGGACCCATCCTCTCCTCCATATCCCTGATCAGGATTGGGCAAATGGTTATCCTTTTGTATATAGGAGAATAAACGTCATTTATGTTGTCAACAATCCCAATCGGGTGAGTCACGCGCGCGATTCGCACAATGTGCCCCTCCGTTCAGTGACATGATAGCCTTTCGGTTGATGAACCGGAGGTGCTGGTCGTGCCCATGGCATATAACCTGGTTCTCTAGGCTTGCCTTTCTTCAAGGCTAGAAACCCTGAGGTTGACTGGCAAGTCCAGTCGACTCCTAGCTCTGCGGACCCCAAGCAGCGATGCAAGTGCAGCGGCGGCCACCACCCAGGTGATGTCAAAACCTCCACACGCAACTAACAAGCTTCGGCTGCAGCAGGGCTGTGAAGTAATTAAGTCTCCTGACATCTGCCCGGAGCCACCGCATTCGTGAGTCTCTTAGCTAGCGACGAGATTCTCGTGGCATTCGTCATACCCCTTGGCAATTGTACAGGGTTGCTGTGAGCTTCCATGGAAGGCATCACCAATGGTGAGAGGAGCGTCAGGAGCTGGACGAGCGAGCAGGAGCAGCGGCGGTAGTTGCGGCAGAAGAGTTACACATTGACGGTGCTGAAATGACTGCTACCGGCTCACCGATTCACGAAGGGAGGAGGCGCACCACGGTCATGCGACATTGTGTCGGGCCGGCTGGTACTGCTACTCCCGGGAATTCCTACCCTCCATCAAACGAAGTTGAAAACACACAGCTAACAAGTATAGAGGGAGCTGCGCCTGATATAGCGCCTACAAACGACGGCGGCCATATCCCCGCCAAGTATCAGGAAATTGGGGATGTCTTTAGTAAGGCCAAGGCAGAGATGCTGCTACCGCACCGGTCAATTGACCATGCGATCAACCCCGAGCACACGCTACAATATAAGCGTATCTATTGCCCCTCGGAGGTTGAGTCAAGAACTCTAAAGGCCTACATCGAGACAAACCTGGCCAATGGTTGCATCCAACGGTCATCATTACCGGCGGCAGCGCCGATATTTTTGCAAAGATGAAGGACGGCGGCTTGGAACTCTGAAGTTGACTACCGAGCTCTCAATGAGAGCACAATCAAGAATCGGTAACCCATTCATTCCATTGATCTCGGAGATACTTTACCATGTTGGCCAAGAAGAGAAACGTCTGCTGGGCGGATGGCACTTGTTGAGCCATGGGACAGCCGTGGAATGCAGAGTGCAATCGTATTCACCCTTGAGAAGGATAACAAGGATCTCCTTGCCGATATGGCGATACAAGGTTACGTTTAATCTGATCCTTTTCTTTAAGAAACACTTACTATATAAGACATTCTGCGAGACCTGCAATTGAATGCAGATACAGAAGCACGAAAGCCCCAATGGCAATCGAAACCGTCTTATCAATGAGAAAATCGATGGGAATCGAGGTGAATCGACACTCTATTTAGTCGTCGATGGAGGACCGACCTCAAACAGAGGGGAATGACCGTTCCCGAATCCGAGAAACCGCTACTGTGACGAAATCTGCATCAGAAGTGCTGGAACTATAACCCATCATCCTGCAGACGTCAAGTGCACCTGCCCTCGTAAGTGCACTTGGCCTCGTAATCGCACTTGGCTCGCAGACGCACTTAGCCTCTCAATGAGATCTTTTTGGCGTACGACCTCACTCTCGAGCACCTGGAAGGGACAAACCAAACCCCCCCGACGGCCCGATTATGAGATTGGCTAAGAGAAGCCTGTCGGACGGCTCTTGGCGACCCTGACAGTTGGACCCTACAATGACCTGCTACAGGCAATTAAGAAGGCCCAGGCTACTGACCCATTGGCGGTCGATGTCTCAGGTATGCTAGTCGATAATCCAATGGCCACAGCCGAAACCACAGCCGAAGCCCAAGACGAAAGCCAACGGAGTGTCGTCGCTGGAGCTCGGACCTACGAGGGGACGATATATGTCCCTGCAGACGGTTTTCTCCGCGGTAAAGTGATAAGTCTGTTTCATGACAACCCTGAGTCCGGTCACTTTGAAGCTTTTAAAACTGCCGCGTTAGTCTCTAGGAATTTCTATTGGCATACGATGAACGCGTACATAAGGAAGTACGTCAGCGACTGCGAATCGCCAGAAGCACCACCGAACACATCAAATGTACAATCAGCTGCCATCCATAATGGACTGTTACGGGGATACTTATGACTTAAGCACCGCCTTAAGTATGGCCGCCTACTTTTCAGAAGTCGTACGTATCCTGAAAATCCTCTTCGTCGTGTAAGAGTTCAGAGAAGGACTCTTCCTCGTCGTCGTCTTTAGATGAGTCAAGATAATAGGCTGAAGGGAGTTCACCGGTATAAAACCAGTGACAGTACTCGAAGGCGATGTCGTAATATGCAATAAAACCTCGTGCGTACCAGAAATCGTGATAAGTGACTGCTCGTTCACAAAGGGCGTGTGCGTAAAGAACAATAGAGTCAAGGTCTCGAAAATGTAAAGACATATATTCTTAAAGTACAAAACTTAATAATATTTTAGATTCTTGTCCGCTGGTGTGTTCTGACTGTGGATTGCTGCTAGAGCTTGATGTTTTACTTTGCGGGTGCAAAGGCGGTTCTTTTATAGAGCGAATTACTCGTCTACTCTCTATGACTTCAGTGTTTGTACTAAGATAGCTATGGCCTCCGATCGGTGGACTGATTACTCGATCTCGGTAGGTTGCGCTTCTTTTCCGTTTGACGTTCGGCACTTTCTAAAGTGCGAGGCATCCCATAGGTTATCCTCATGCCGCCAGGTTTTGCCACGTAGCCCACTCTGAGCTCGTTTGCTTTTCTTCTGGTCTGTATGCAAACGCAGAAAACAGGTTTCGGCAACGACCGCTGACACGTTCATCGAACCATCACTTCTTTCTTGGATATCTCGACTCAATGTTAAATCGGATAGTGGGTTGCAGGGGTATGTTTATCCTAATAGACTTATGTCGGCGACCAGCCGCTGCTATGCCACGTATCATACTTCCATCTCGCTGGCTTTTACTCCCATTTCAGGGCTGCAGCTTATGTCGGACCAGCTCAACCAAGAACTGCCGTTACTCGGAAATGACGACCCACACTCAAGCTCTCAATAGGTAGATTGAACTACCGGGGCACAGTTAACATATGGAGTCCCTAGACTGTATAGTTATCCCCATAGTAAAGTCCCGCTTCTCGAGCTCTGACGTGTGCCTGTCGGAGAGTGTAGAGGCATACCCCGCTCTAGCCGACTGTCCCATATTGCTGATAAGGTAAAGTAGTTCTGGTCGAAACGATCATGCACGGCTGACCCGTAAGTCCCCGCAATAGCGTGATCGTGCTTCATCAACTCATGTCGTCCCTAACCATTGGAGGCATAGGCATATAGTAGCATACCATCCTAAGTGTTCGGGTCTGATGAATCCGCCAGCTAAGTGTCGTGACTATCGCTGTTCGATCGAGAAGGTGCTCTGCCCTCGCGCGGGTTAATCATTCCGCTTTGTCCGGGCTCGGTATTGGATGTGCGTAGCTTCGTCGCTCAGAGGATGGGATAGCTGCGGGTGTGATATTGACCATCCATAACGACAGGTGACCAATCGCAGATTGCCATGGACATCCTCCATACCTTGTGCACCTGCTAAGGGACAACCCCTAACATGGACGTATGAGAAGGCTACCGCGTGGAGCTTCAGAGCCGAGAGCGTGGACGCACCGAATTACATAGTAACTATGACCTTGTACGAGGGTTGCTTACGAAATTAAATATATCAACGAACGAATATGCTCTGCAATTGGACTTACCTCCGAGAGCACCAAACGAAGCCATGACGATAATCGATTGACATCGCTGCAGATAGTGGTGATTAACCGTATCAAGCTAGATTTAGGGTGTGACCCCACAGCTAGGCTCGGAAGGGCATGGCGTTGCAAACTCATAACTTTCGTCAATTCGGAAGTTGAAGGCATGGAGAATGACTGCCTTGATACACCTGAAGCATACTTGATTACCGGTGAGTAGGACCTTATAGCACACTTACGAGTTAGATACCGCAACTCGAACGAGCATGACGAATACATGACCATATATGACTGGAATCGAAGGCCGAATGAGGCCGACACAAGTCAACCACCACTGAATCTGAAGCTGAAGGCAATGGAAAGTCGAATCCCGATGACTGATATACGAGTCAACTTAAAGCCAATCGGTGAGATGCATGATCAGACTATGACTGATGAGGACTGCCGTGTGCTTGGATATACGAGAGCACAGAGACATGGAATTGGAGAAATCATACGAATCTGAGGGCTCTCAAGAGTAGCAGCAAGCTATGACCAAGATAAGTACTTCATGCAGTTATACTAGTTGACTGCAGCAGCGATTCGATACCGGCCGCGATGGCCTTGCGCTTCAGATGACATTCACGAATGCGGTCAACGAAAGAAATCGTATACGATCGATCGATTAGTCGGAAGTCGAGGTCAGCAGATTTCAGTGCTGGGGAATAAAGCCGTGTTTAACGTACGCTGTAATGGAATGATGACTTCGTCCGGCATATCACGTGTCAACTATGATATGTCGATGCCGAACCACGCCTGCAAGTCAGCCAATGGCATTTACCGATTCGAGCATCACTGAGCAAGTACTACGGAGATCAATTGCTTGGAACGAGGCCTGCTGCTGGATTTATTTATTTATTTATTCATCATACAGCATGCATGTTACACCTCACAAACTCCAGTTGGAGAATCCGCATGATATGCAGGACCAGGCAGAACGAAACTGACATATTTTTCACAATTGTAGGAAATGTGTTACAGACTACTATGATTTCTTGAATATTTCTTTGTAACTAGAGCAGGGGTGACAGGAGGCTGCGGAGCGGTGCTACCTAGCCAGGGGTTTTTCGTTTTTCCTTTGTTCAGTTTAATTAGTTGTGCTTGTTCTTGGTTATTTGTTTGTACCTCACCGGGCATAGCCTGCGGGCTGCATGCTGTATGATGAATAAATAAATAAATAAATAAATGTTACACCTCACAAGCTGTATATCACCACAGGCCATCGGAGCGGGGTCACCTACGATCACTCGACCATAGCCGCATCGGGATAGTACAAGCGCCATCTCTGGACATCATCGAAACTACACAAGATATCACTTGCACCCAACGAAACCAGATGAGCTGTCATTCAGTCAACCACACCACTGATAAGAAGCTAGAAGTGGTTATTGGGACGATACCCTGCCAGCTCATACCATCGATAGTGCGAAGACAGCTGAGAGGCTGTAGATACCAAAGCACATGCGTTTGCAGCGTAGCAAACGAAGCCTCTATGTCCCTCACGATCGAAAGGAAACCATTCGCCTTGGAGCAAAGAGATCGAAAGGATACGATAGGTCCGGACCACAGAAGTCCGAAGGACTGATGTCAGTAGGGGTTCTATTCGTCTGAGTTAGAGATCTGAGCAGAAAGAAGCGGAAGGTCCGAAAGAGCGCTGGAGGGCATGAAGGGTATTGGAGCGAAGGGAAGGTTAGGTAGAGGAGCTCATGAGAAAAGCATAGATAGAAGTAATTGTTAGAGCGAGAGGATAGAGGTATAACGACCTCTAGAATCTTCGAGGGTAGAAGGGCAAGCTTCTTGACGAGGAGAACAAGCCTGAACAATATATTCATTGGAAAGCCAAACATCTTTGTCTTGAATCTTTATCTTTAGTGACTTTCACATCCAGAGCGAATCTTCATAACTTCCATCGCAAGCAAGTCCTGAAAGCAGTAGGGATACTACTTGTACTGGTAAACCTGGAGTGACGCTCCCGGTGTTACATTATATTGTTACAAAAGAAACACTTCTGTTGAAGCTATCTTTCTACCCTCCAAGCGATCAAAGGTTCTTGACGCTTATGCGCTTTTATGTTCCCGTATTGGCTGCCACATCTCGCAGGGAGAGTGCTGGTATCACGAGCCTGATTTCGATCTCATTTGCAGCTGGGAAAAGACATTTCTCCCTAAGGGAAGCTATTACTGTGAGCTGGTGCGTGAAGAAGACTACATCCAGTTAGCATTGGCAGTCACCATTCATCGACCGAAAACCGAAGTCTTATACCGCGCACATCTCTGAAAGCAGCAATCCCTCGCATACTTTAAGATAGTCATCTTGCTAGCCCTGATCGGAACCATTGTCCTCCGAGATCTGTGAATGCCCCATTCACCAGAATACGAACCTTCGTTACAGTTACAACAGGACGCTGGTGCTCGGTTCCTTGTTGATTGGGATCTTGATTTAACTCCCTTCTTCAGAACGTGGAGCTTCTATAGCAGGATCTTTCAGGTTCAAGTTTGGATCATACTCTAAAGAAATGACAGACGCTGGGTCTGATACGATGATGGGGGGAGGCGGTGAAGTTGGTACGAAGGGAAATTGCGTTGTTAGTGGAAGGTGATAAGGGAAAAGAAGTAGTTCGTTATGAACCTATTGTGCAGAATGATATCCCTGATTGGGTGGTCTCTTTGGTAAACAGCATCGAAGAAGAGCTGAACCGAATGGATGCACTGATTACCCAGACTCAAGGAAGCGACATCAAGATCAGAGAGGCATTGCCTGAATTGGTCGGAGCATATGAAGCCCTGGTGTGTAGGCAAAACGAGATGTGTGATGCTGTCGCCTCAGGAGTCGATAATCTGCAAAGAGCCCAGTTGGAACATTACTCAGACATGGTCACCCAGTCACAGGTATTCGCAGCCAATGTTAGTGCTGCAATTGCATTTGGGAAGGTACAATCTTCCGAAGTATATGACGAGCTACGCCTGGCCCTTGGAAGGCAGATGCAATCCTCAGCAACAGCATGGACCTCTCTCTGTGGTATACTGGAAAAAAGTGAAAGATCTCAAGAACGGCTCGCTCTCCAAGTACATACACAGTCAGAAGAACTTACCAGTGTCAAACGAAAGGCCAACGAAGAGGCCAAAAGGGTCACAGAACTCAAGAAGAAGGCTGACGCTGAGAAGAAGCAGAGAGAGAGTGATATAAGGAAGACTCGAAGGGACATGGAAAAAAAGTTTCGGGATTTCACAAGGACCCTTATGACCAAGCTATCAGACGAAACCATCAAGAAATCCATCAAGTCCCTAGCAAGGTCTGTCCTTGGACCTCAAGAAGGAGATGTCAAACCAAGTGATGAGGGCTTCCGCCTTCGTTACTGTATAGGTACCGAAGGTGAAGGATATTGGATTAAAGCAGCCATTATTCCAGATCCTCAGGGAGCCAAACCGCCACAAGGAGGTTCTGGTTCGGAATTTGGCATCTCTGGCTCTGAGTATGAGGAAGGAGGTGGTGGTGGAGATGGAAGCGGAGGAAGTGGTGGAGGTGGAGGCGGAGGAGGTGGAGGAGGAGGGGGAGACGGGAGCGGAGGAAGCAATGCAGGAAGTCTACACCCAAGTCAAATACCCCTACCTCCTTCTGGCAGTACACACTATGGCACGCCACCTCCCAACCCTCGTCTACCAACCAGATCCTCCAAGAAAGGCAAAATGAAAATGCCTCCAGTTGATTTATTTATTTATTTATTTATTCATCATACAGCATGCAGTCCGCAGGCTATGGCCGGTGAGGTACAAACAAATAACCAAGAACAAGCATAACAAATGAAACTGAACAAAGGAAAAATGAAAAACTCTGGCTAGGTAGCACCGCTCCGCAGCCTCCTGTCACCCCTGCTCTAGTTACAAAGAAATATTCAATAAATCATAGTGGTATGTAACACACTTCGTACAATAGTGAAAAATATGTCAGTTTTGTTCTGCCTGGTCCTGCATATCATGTGGATTCTCCCCCTGGAGTTTACCCTCCTCCACCCTTCCCCTTTCT
>MU122613.1:11775-24041 GCA_014904905.1 Wilcoxina mikolae CBS 423.85 | reverse complement strand
TTTGTTATGCTTGTTCTTGGTTATTTGTTTGTACCTCACCGGCCATAGCCTGCGGGCTGCATGCTGTATGATGAATAAATAAATAAATAAATAAACTTGTAGAGAACAATGATCGGATCTGGTGCAGTGAGTCCATTGGAATTGGTTATACTATGTTGAGAAGAAGGAAGGTGTCTATCAATCATTTGACATCAACCCAGTATTCAGACATCAATTAACTGTTGACGGTGTAAACATTTGTCCAAACAATGGTCGGATGTGGTACAGTGAGTCAATTGGAATTAGTAATACTATGTGGAGAAGAAGGAAGGTATCTAACAATCGTTTGACATCAACCCAGTATTCAGACAATAATTTACTGCTAACGATGTGAACATTTGTCCAAACATCTTAAAAAGTTCAAATGAACTACTTGTAGAGAAAAGTGGTCAGATATTCAGACATTGATTAACTGCTGACGATGTGAACATTTGTCCAAACATCTAGTTCAATTGAACTTTCTAAGATGTTTGGACAAATGTTCACATCGTCAGCAGTTATTTAATGTCTGAATACTTGGTTGATATCTAATGATTGTTACACATCTTCCTTCTTCTCAACATAGTATAACTAATTTCAATTGACTCACTGTACCACATCCGACAATTGTAGTCAACAAGTAGTTCAATTGAACTTTCTAAGATGTTTGGACAAATGTTCACATCGTCAGCAGTAAATAAATGTCTGAATATCTGACCATTGTTCTCTACAAGTAGTACAATTGAAGTTTCTAAGATGTTTGGACAAATGTTCATACCCTCAGCAGTTAATAAATGTCTGAATACACAGCGACAACCACACCAGCAGAAATGTCTTTCGAAAATAAGTCAATCAACACAACAGCTATCGACAAACGGACACTGCAAATCGATTTCTGACCCCTGATTACCCCCCCTACAATAGGGCATCTCTTTCACAGAACCTCTATTGTAGTTAGGTGGAAAACTGGGCCCGTCACCCCTCTTTTTCCCCCCCATGCAAAATAGCCCCCACAGATAATTCAAAACTAATTCCTTTCCAATTGACTGCATAGTTTGGGAGCATTGAGTTTACATATACACGAGGCTCACGCTGCATTCTCAGACCAATAGCTCAAGATTTGCAAGAGTTACAAAAATTCATCGAAAAGTCGCTTTTTCACACATCCCCCTCTTCTATCTCAACGGAATCAACTCCGATTTACAAACGGGCAACGGCACTTGATTCAGCGGCCCTGAAAGCCCTTAGAACGAACCTTCCACACCTCCCTACAAGCTCCAGACTGTCTGGGCCAAAATTTCTCGAAGCCAAAAACACAATCTCGAATCCTATCGTTTCTCTACGTTTCTTCTACCATTCGGAACGCCCTTGATATCGCAGTCTCGATACACTTCCAGGTCTACCCTGCCGAAGTCTCAGCTTAATCGGACAAGAACTGGGTTGGCAACACTCGAATTTCAAATTTTCGCACTTTCTACACACCCTTCTTTGGAACCTCTTGGCCACCGGAGCCCAGCAGACCTACCAGGGTGTAGGCGAAGACGTCTGGCTACTTTGCCGCCATTGACCCCCAGATTCTCAATGTGGATCCTCCAGAGTTAAGTTGCACTTCCATTCTTGCAGTGGTTTTACAGCCCCATCACATAGCAGGCCTCTTTGAGGTTATCTTGTCGCTACGGGTGTCTCTGTATCTGCTGTGAGGAAGCAAAGGTTCTAGTACAAGGCTCCAACACCTTGCTAGGACAAAGGAGGGGAAGCTCTAACCCCCTCTGGGTACAGGTGGTACCGAGGCCACATATAACAACATTCACACGTCGGATTTTTACCAATTTCAAAATACTTAGAAAATTAAAATAACTGTAACATATATAGAATACAGTGAGCTCTGGCAAGACGATCATGTTAGACCCTATGCCACCACCACCCCCACCTGGTACTTCCAGTACATACGGAATGCATCTCTACCCAAATACAAGTTCAGACCCACTCTGCACGATGGACGCCCGAGCTGTATCAATTACAGCCCATACAGGCTACATATCTAAACGAGGACGGAAGGGCAAACACGGTAGTTCAGACAGACTGCAGTCGACCTCACCATACCCACAGCTCAATATTTCTTGTGCACACTCCAGCACTCGTAGGACTATCAGTTCAGCTCATAACAGAGCAACCTCTGGACCACCCGAACCATCATCCCCACCTCAATGACCAACAACCCTGGACAACTTGAATATCGGAAACTCTGGAAATGCAGATCTGAATCTTAGAGATGCCCCAGAGGATGACGAGATTGATGACCAATGCTCTGACGATGATGATAATTCCGAAGATAAAGACTATCAAAATCCCGTTACCAACCTATTGGATCCCAATGACGATGACGAAGACCGAATCCATAAGGTATTCAAAGCCATCCTTGTACCACTTCACAAAGATATCCTTAAAATCAACAAACGTCTTACCACCCAAAACCGAAAATTGGTAACTCGCTTGGCCTCAATTGAAACCAAACATGAAATTGCCCTCAATACTATTGCCACCTTTGGACAACGAGTTGATTATCTTGTACAAATTCAAGCCTCACAGAAAGATGCACCGCCAGCACCTCCAGACCTACTAACACCAGCAGTCCCAGAAGGGACTTCCCCAAAGCCCACATTATGGTCAGCAATTGTATCAGCATGCGCAAAGACACACCTCCCGAAAGGCAAGAATGGACATACCCTCAACCCCCGCCCCTTCACCAAAAAACAACGCACACTGGTAATTGCCCGACACAGTGATCAACCAGTCACTGCTGATCTTACCCAACTTCAACATGCAATCAACGCCACCCTCCGCAGGTGTCAGGCTGACCTCTTGGCCAACATCGGCAATGTTTCCACAAAACACAAACACAACCTGGTCCTCCTTACTGCTGATGCAGGCCCTGTTGAATTAGTACTAGCTCACAAAGCTTCTATTGAAGAAACAGTTCTCTCAGTTCATACAAATGCCCCGAGTCTCAACAAACAAGAAACCTGGATCCGAATGATGGTTCATTCTATGGACATTAATATGTTTCCTGAGTGTGAAACAGGAATGCAATTGTTGAAAGAAGATATTGAGATGAACAACAATCATTTCAAGCTCACAACCTTACCACAATCTCTGACTAAGCCAGAGACACGACGTCATAAAAAATGCAAACACATTGGTTATTGCAGTCTGTACTGAACACGAAGCAAAGCTTAAACAAGACAACGGAGTTCAAGTAAACGGAAAAATACGCAAGGCTGAACGATATGTGATATCCCGACCAACCGAACACTGTACAAATTGTCAACAATTTGGCCATTCCTACCTTCGATGCAAAAAACCTGCCATATGTAATATATGTGCCAAACCTCATACTACCACTTCCCACTCATGTGGATCGTGTCCCAGCAAAGGGAAACAATGCGACCATGATATTATCAAATGTTCCAACTGCAAGGGAAATCATCGGGCCAACGATCTCAAATGCCCAACAATCACCACCCTCCGTGCCGAAGCACGAGCCAAGTTTATGAAAGACCATCCAGCCCCGACCCATGTCTAAACAACTTCCTATTCATCAACCAAAATTCGAATTATATAACATAATTGCAACCGTTCCCCCATAGTTATCAATACACTTCTTGACTTTGCAGTTGGAACGGCCGACCTTCTTTTACTTCAAGAACCTGGATTCAACCCAGACAACACATTCATTACAACACACCCAGGATTTGAGCTTCTGATACCACCTAAAAACTTAAGAAAACACAATAGGACAATTGCCTATGTGGCCAAAATCAACCCCTATATCAAATGCTCCCTACGAACCGACATCAGCCAGGATCCAGATATTCAAGTACTTGAAATATCAACTCTCTCAATTTCACCGATCACAGTCTTCAATATTTATAATGAACATGAAGGATCCTCCAACCTCTACACCATCCCAAGAAGCTGCACCAATATCCCATTGCCTGAACAATGTATTATTGCTGGTGATATGAATACCCATTATTCATGGTAGAATTCACCAATCAAAACACCCAAAGGTGCAGAAGAAATTGTTCAGATTATGGGAATGAACAACTTTACCCTCCTCAATGAACCGGACACCCCAACATACTATTACCGAACTGGTAAGGGAACCTCTATTGTCGACCTTGCCTTTACATCACAGGCTATCGATGACTCAGTTATAAACTGGGCAGTGAATAACAATGCTTCAACTGGTTCAGACCATGCCACAATTCGATTCGATATTGTGGCAGAATCTGAACTAGTTACCACCAACTCCAACACGATACAATACAACTGGAACAAAACAGATTGGGACATATTTTTCAAAACTCTCAATACACTATCCCATGCCTCACGAATGGTCTGGCAATACCTACACGAACGGCCGACTGAATCAAACCTTGATAAATCTGCCGAACTACTATGAGACATGATTCTTGATGCAGTAAAGGCATCTACCCTTGTCCTCCAACTTACAACGCATTCAAAACACTGGTGGACACTCCAACTCAAAATCTCGCAAACAAATATGAATCGAGCCCAGAAGCAGTGGAAGAAAACTCGCCTCGATGGCGATCATATCAAGTTCAAAGCTGTTCGCAACCAATACTTCCGAGATATTCGCACCTCCAAAACATCAATGTGGATTGAATTTTTAGCAAATGCAGAAGGCACCGAAATATACACTGCTCTCCGTTATACCAAACCAAGGAAAATCCGGAGAACACCACCCCTGTCATTCTCTAACATTACAGCTGTTAATTTTGAAGAAAAGGCTGCCCTTTTCCAATCTACAATGTTCTCTCCACCACCAGTAGCACTTCCCCCGACTGATGTTCACAATCAACAAACCCTGCCATGGGTTACATTTACCCCTACCGAAATCAAACAAGCAATTTTTACCTCTGCACCACACAACGCCCCCGGACCAGATGGACTTCCCTTTCACTCACTCCGAAATGCTTACTTAGCAGACACCGAACAATTCAACAGTCTTTTTGCGTTACTCGGAACCACATGATACCACCCTACCTGCTGGCCACAAGCAACGACTGTGATTATCCCCAAACCTGGAAAACCTGATTATTCAATACCGAAGGCCTAACGACCTGTTGCTCTGGTCAATTGCCATGGGAAGATACTCAAAAAGCTGATGGCAAACCTTCTTTCATATATGGCTGAAGAATACGACCTACTACACAAAGATCAAATAGTGGGACGAAGACAACGTTCTGCTATTGATGCTGCCATGGCACTTACACATGAAATTGAACAAGGAAAGCAAGCAAAAGAAATCACCACTGCCCTCTTTATGGATGTAAGCGGCGCATTTGACAATGTATCCAAAGATCGCCTCCTCCAAACCCTACCACAAATGGGCTATCCAATACCAATTCAACTGTGGAGAGAACACTTCTTATTCAACCGCACAACAGCACTGGCATTCGACGGAATAAAGGAAGACCTCAGTCCTGTTCGAACAGGGATCCCTCCAGGATCACCCGCATCACCAATTCTTTTCCTCCTGTATCTCAGTCATCTCATCAAGGAACTCACAACAAACAACCCCTGCTTCTGGACTCCAAGTTACATTGACGACATTGCCATTGTGGTTCGAAGTAAATCAAAAGCCTATAATGTACGTTGCCTGGAAGCAGCTGCACGAACAGCTTTCAAATGGGCCGCAAACAATGCTGTACGATTTGACGACTCAAAGTCAGAAATGATGCATTTCCACAACAAACGAAACGGCGACACCACAGACGATGAAAGGATTACCCTACCCAATGGCACAACCATCTCCCCTGGCACTAAGGGCATTAGCCCGGACGTGGTAAGGTGGATTGGTATTTGGTTTGACAGGAAAATCAACTTCAAACACCATGTTATGCTGAAGACCGCAAGTGGCAAAAGAGCCCTTGGAGCCCTCAGATCACTAGCCAATACCGAATCAGGATTGACTCCTAGTGCAGTCCGCCAACTATACAATGCATGTGTTATACCTGTTTGCGACTTTGGGGCCGAAGTCTGGTGGAAAGGGCAACCAACGTATCAACAGAAGTTTGAAAAAGTTCAGAATACAGCTCTTCGATGTATACTTGGAGCCTTCCGTTCATCACCAACAATAGCCTTACACAACGAATCTGCCCTCCCCCCAGTAGCTGTACGACTTAATCACATGCGAAGAAAATATGCATTTCGAATACTCACATTTCCTGAAATGCATCCCATCCGACAATGTTGCCCATCGACATTTACTCCATTCTATGAATCTCCTGAGTCCAGTAACACCAATGGACCCTGGATTCCTTGGGACAGCATGCAACAAAATAATCGCAAATTTGAAACACGCTTCATTGGAACATTATCTACTCTCAGTCCATGAATTTCAAACAGCTCGGAGATCGAAACCTATTCTACCACTGCCTGTCCACCATGGATCGAAAGTAGAGTCAAAACAAACATTAGTCCCCTTACAAAAGAAAAGAAACCCAAAGCCAACGAAACGCAGTACGCAATGTTGAAAAAGGATAACCACAATATTGTTTGTTATACGGATGGATCAATGTTGAAGGAAAACATAGGGGCAGGAACCGTTGTGGAAACGACAGGAGAAGCAGTCATGGAAGCGTCCTACCCAATGGGCCATCAACAAGAAGTTTACGATGCCGAATTACTTGGATTTCTTAAAGCTGCACCAACATGCTTTCAGATATGTCAACGTAATAACCTCACTAAACGACACATATGGATCTTTACAGACAATCAAGCTGCCATACACCGTCTAAACACTTTCAAACCCGGCCCTCGACAGTCCACTTCTCTGGCACTCTCCAATATCTCCAACAACCTCCATGCACTCAAAACTACGATTACAGTACAATGGGTTCCTGGCCATACAGATGTACCTGGAAACGAACTTGCCGACAAGTTGGCAAAACAGGCCACTCTCGAAAAACCACCTACCTACTATCATACATCCTTATCCGTCCTTAAGAGGGTAACCCGAGCAGGCAAAATGCAGGAATGGGGTGGGTGGTGGATGCGACACCCAGCAAAGGGAAAGAACTACGTTGGAACTTTCCGTACCAAATCAGACCAGATTTTCACCAGTGGTAACCGCCAGTTTACCTCAACTGTCACACAATTACCAACAGGCCATGGATACTTCCACAGTTATCTATACAAAATACCAACAAACTCTGTTCACTCTCCGCACTGTCCATGTCGCTATGGAGGTGCCCAGTCACCAGAACATCTTCTTTTGAGATGCCCCTTATATCAATGCAAAAGACAAAGAATGCGGAAAGAAATTGGAGTGGTTCACCCTCGATATTTCTGGAAGTATCTTCTATATACTGACAAAGCAATGAAACCTTTGAAACATTTTCTACACGACACACATATAGCAACACGAAGATGGTACTTGGGCCAATTGCGGGATGATGAATACCTTGGGCAGGGCAACAATTGGATTGTGGGTGAGGGAACTACAAACATAGATGTGGAGGAACATCAGAGCGTAAGTGGAGAGGATGATGATAGGCAGTAGGAAGCATCGGAATGGGAAGGGGTGGTGGGATAGAATGAGCGCAGAAGAAAGGGAAAGGGTGGAGGAGGGTAAACTCCAGGGGGACTGCCCGCATGATATGCAGGACCAGGCCGAACAAAACTCACATATGTCTCACTATTGTACAAAGTGTGTTACAGACCACTATGATTGCTTTGGAATATTTCTTTGTAACTAGAGCAGGGGTGACAGGAGGCTGCGGAGCGGTGCTACCTAGCCAGGGGTTTTTTGTTTTTCCTTTATTCGGTTTCATTTGTTATGCTTGTTCAGGGTTATTTGTTGGTACTTCACTGGCCACAGCCTGCGGGCTGCATGCTCAATGCTGTACAAATAAATAAATAAATAAATAAATAAATAAATAAATAAATAAATAAAGAACTAAATAAATAAATAAATAAATAAATGTCTGAATACTCGGTTAATATGAAATGATTGTTAGGCACCATCCTTCTTCTCAACATAGTATGACTGATTCCAATTGACTCACTGTGCCACATCCGACCATTGTTCTCTACAAGGAGTGCAATTGAACTTTCTAAGATTTTTGGACAAATGTTCACATCGTTAGCAGTGAATAAGTGTCTGAATATCTGGCCATTGTTCTCTACAAGTAGTGCAATTGAACTTTCTACGATGTTTGGACAAATGTTCACATCGTTAGCAGTTAATATGTGTCTGAATACTAGGTGGATGTCAAACGATTGTTACACACGTTCCTTCTTCCCCACATAGTATAACTAAATACAATTGACTCACTGTATCACATTAGACTATTGTTCTCTACATATCTTAGAAAGTTCAATTGTACTACTTGTAGAGAACAATTGTCGGATATTCGGACATTTATTTACTGCTGACTATGTGAACATTTGTCAAAACATCTTAGAAAGTTCAAGTGGACTACTTGTAGAGAACCATGGTCGGATGTGGTACTGTGAGTCAATTGTGATTATTTATACTATGTTGAGAAGATGGAAGGAGTCTAACAATCGTTTGACATCAACCCACTATTCTGACATTAATCAACTGCTGACGATGTGAACATTCGTCCAAACATCTTAGAAGGTTCAATTGAACTACTTGTTCAGAACAATGGTTGGGTGTGGTACAGTGAGTCAATTGGAATTAGTTATACTATGTGGAGAAGAAGGAAGGTGTCTAACAATTGTTTGACATCAACCCAGTATTCAGACATTAATTTACTGCTGACGATGTGAACATTTGTCCAAACATCTTAAAAAGTTCAATTGAACTACTTGGAGAGAACAATGGTCGGATATTCAGATATTGATTAACTGCTGACGATGTGAACATTTGTCCAAACATCTTAGAAAGTTCAATTCAACAACATGTAGAGAACAATCGTTGGATGTGGAACAATGAGTCCATTGGAATTGGTTATACTATGTTGAGAAGAAGGAAGGTGCCTAACAATCATTTGACATCAACCCAGTTTTCAGACATTTATTAACTGCTGACGATGTGAATATTTGTCCAAACATCTTAGAAAGTTCAATTGAACTACTTGTAGTTCAGACACATATTAACTGCTGATGATGTGAACATTTGTCCAAACATCTTAGAAAGTTCAATTGCACTACTTGTAGAGACCAATGGTCAGATATTGAGACACTTATTTACTTCTGACGATTTGAACATTTATCCAAACAACCTAATAAGTTCAATCGAACTACTTGTTGATCACAATTGTCAGCTGTGGTACAGTGAGTCAATGGTAATTAGTTATACTATGTTGAGAAGAAGGAAGGTGTATAACAATCATTAGACATCAACTCAGTATTCAGACATTAATTAACTGCTGACGATGTGAACATTTGTCCAAACACCTTAGAAAGTTCAATTGAACTACTTGTAGAGAACAATGGTTGGATGTGGTATAGTGAGTCCATTGGAATTGGTTATACTATGTTGAGAAGACGGAATGTGCCTAACAATCGTTTGACATCAACCCAGTATTCAGACATTTATTTACTGCTGACGATGTGAACATTTGTCCAAATATCTTAGAATGTTCAATTGAAATACTTATAGAGATCAATGGTTGGATGTTGTACAGTTTATTTATTTATTTATTTATTCATCATATAGCATGCAACCCGCAGGCTATGGCCGGTGAAGTACAAACAAATAACCGTGAACAAGCATTACAAATGAAACTGAACAAAGCAAAAACGAAAAACCCCTGGCTAGGTAGCACCGCTCCGCAGCCTCCAGTCACCCCTGCTCTAGTTACAAAGAAATATTCAAAAACAAACATAGTGGTCTGTAACACACTTAGTACAATAGTGAGAAATTTGTCAGTTTCGTTCGATCTGGTCCTGCATATCATGCGGGCTCTCCCCCTGGAGTTTACCCTCCTCCACCCTTCCCCTTACTTCTTCGTTCATACTATCCGCCCACACCTTCCCCTTCTGATTCTTCCTCCTGCCACTCATCATCTTCTCCACCCTCGCTCTGATGTTCTTCCACATCATCGTTGATAGTTCCCTGACCCACAATCCGATTGTTACCCTGCCCAAGATATTCATCATCGCGGAATTGACCCAGGTACCACCTTCGTGTTGCTATATGTGTGTCGTTCAGAAAATGTTTCAAAGGTTTCATTGCTTTGTCGGTATATAGAAGATGCTTCCAGAGATATCGAGGGTGAACCACTCCAATTTCTTTCTGCATTCTTTGTCTTTCGCGTTGATATACGGGGCATTTCAAAAGGAGATGTTCTGGTGACTGGGGACCTCCATAGCGACATGGACAGTGTGGGGAGTCAACAGAGTTTGTTGGAATGTTGTATAGGTAACTGCGGATGTAACCATGGCCTGTTCGTAATTGTGTGACAGTTGAGGTAAGCTGGCGGTTACCACTGGTAAAGATCTGGTCTGGTTTGGTACGGAACGTTCCAATGTAGTTCTTTCCCTTTGTTGGGTGTCGCATCCACCACTCACCCCATTCTTGCATTTTAGCTGCTCGGGTTACCCTCTTAAGTTAGGATAAGGAGGTATGACAGTAGGTAGGGGGTTTTTCGAGAGTGGCCTTTTTTGCCAACTTGTCGGCGAGTTCGTTTCCAGGTACGTCTGTATGGCCAGGAACCCATTGTACTGTGATCGTGGTCCTGAGTGCATGGAGGTTGTTGGAGATATTGGAGAGTGCCAGGGAAGTGGACTGTCCAGGGCCAGGTTTGAAAGTATTGAGACGTTGTATGGCAGCTTGATTGTCTGTAAAGATCCATATGTGTCTTTTGGTGAGGTTATTACGTTGACATATCTGAAAGCATTTCTATGCAGCTTCAAGAATTCCAAGTAATTCGGCATCGTAAACTTCTTGTTGATGGCCCATTGGGTAGATCGCTTCCATGACTGCTTCTCCTGTCATTTCCACAACGGTTCCTGCCCCAATGTTTTCCTTCAACATTGATCCATCAGTATAACAAACAATATTGCGGTCATCTTTTTTCAACATTGCGTACCGGGTTTCGTGTGCTTTGGATTCCTTTTCTTTTGGAAGGGGTTGATGTCAAATGATTGTTAGACACCTTCCTTCTTCTCAACATAGTATAACTAATTACAATTGACTCACTGTACCACATCCAATCGTTGTTCTCTACAAGTCGTTCAATTGAACTTTCTAAGATGTTTGGATAAATGTTCACATCGTCAGCAGTTAATAGATGTCTGAATACTGGGTTAATGTCAAATGATTGTTAGACACCTTCCTTCTTTTCAACATTGTATAACTAATTCCAATTGACTCACTGTACCACGTCCGACCATTGTTCTCTACAAGTAGTTGAATTGAACTTTCCAAGATGTTTGGACAAACGTTCACATCGTCAGCAATTAATAAATGTCTGAATACTGGGTTGATGTCAAATGATTGTTAGATACCTTCTTTCTTCTCAACAAAGTATAACCAACTCCAATGGACTCAGTGTACCACATCCAACTATTGTTCTCTACAAGTAGTTCAATTGAACTTTTTAAGATGTTTGGACAAATGTTCGCATCGTCAGCAGTAAATTAATATCTGAATACTGGGTTGATGTCAAACGATTGTTAGACACCTTCCTTCTTCTCCACATAGTAGAACTAATACCAACTAACACACTGTGTTTGGATGAATATTCACATCGTCAGCAAGAAATAAATGTCTGAATACTGGGTTGATGTCAAACATCGTTAGACACCTTCCTTCTTCTCAACATAGTATAACCAACTCTAATGGACTCAGTGTACCACATTCAACAATTGTTCTCTACAAGTAGTTCAATTGAACTTTCTATGATATTTGGACAAATGTTCAGATCGTCAGCCAGCAGTTAATAAATGTCTGAAATACTGGGTTGATGTCAATGAACCGGACACCCCAACATACTATTACCGAACTGGCAAGGGAACCTCTATTATTGACCTTGCCTTTACATCACAAGCTTTCCATGACTCAGTTATAAATTGGGCAGTGGATGACAATGCTTCAACTGGCTCAGACCATGCAACAATTCGATTCGATATTTTGGCAGAATCTGAACTAGTCACAACCGACTACAACATGATAAGATACAACTGAAATAAAACAGCTTGGGACATATTCTCCAAAACTCTCAATTCACTATCCCATGCCTCAC
>MU122612.1:0-21162 GCA_014904905.1 Wilcoxina mikolae CBS 423.85 | reverse complement strand
ATGGATACATGGCTTCACATCATCCGACTTTCGAGTCAAATGAACTGCAATTGATGACATTGGACTCGCATGTATCCGGAAAGCCAATAGATGGTGATTTCAACATTTTGGATGACGAAATCAACAAATGGGAACCGTTTTCCTTCTGAGGTAGAATATCGTTTGCACACTGGTGTGTCAAGCACAATCTGAGTAGGATTGCCATTGATGAGCTGATGAATCTTCAGGGGGTAAATACAAACTTCATATCTGCATATACTCTGTACACTAAAATCGATGAAATGACCTATGCACTTGGAATTGACTCATGGAAATCTGGTAAAGTCAGTTATACAGGTCCTGTCAATTCATAAGCGCTACGCGATGATGGAAATGTTTCTTTAGAAAGTAGAGTGACTTGAATTATTGTATCTCGGAGCCCAAGAGGGCCATATATATATTGCTGAGGAGGTTCATCTACAGCTGAGTATCGTACCTCGGGCCACCAAATGTGCATGCCCGCATGCCCGCAAGCCCTACATCTCTACTGTACTACGGAGGCTAATCTCCTAAGTATTCATGCAACACTTACCCCTCTTCTTACAGGTCATAGGAAGACCACATGATATCCTCCAGTGCCTCATTAAAACCGTCCTCCTTATAGTGACTGCGGTAGGTAGGGAAAGACTACAACCGCAGACTTTAGGGCGGCCATCCCGAACAGTGATATGAAAATTGTAACAGTGGTCTGCCGCTGGGTGGTAAGAATAGTAATGAAAAATGAAAATAAGTAAACCTATAATCTTAAATCGACATCCTCAATTTCGAGTGTGCTTTTCCACTAAAATCATGCATCCGTGAATTACCACAACCCCACCTCTTTGGCGAACCTTTCGTGCTTATCTCTTGCTAGTACTTTAGTAAAGATGTCAGCAGTGCTTTCATTGGTTGAGATCCAGGAGTAATTAATAAAGCCGCATTTGGGAAGATGTCAGCTGTTGTGGTAGAAAACATCCATATGCTTGGTTCTAGCCTTGATAATGCCTTCAGTGATATGTGCTAGAGCTCCTTGAGAATCGCAATATTTCAGGAGGGGTTCGTGATTTTTGTGGAGATTTTTATGTAGTTGAAGTAGCCAACGAGCTTCTCTGGAGTCTTCTGAGAAGGCTATTTACTCAGCTTTGAGGGTTGAAGTTGCGACTAAGTCCTGTTTTCGCGATTGCCATGAGATCGGACTGTTGGGGAAAAAGATATGCGCTCCTTGTGATTTTAGATCCGCTCAATCGGAAGCCCATTCGGAGTCGGTGTATCCGAAGAGCGAGTTGTGGCCGGTATGGTTAAGTTGGTAGTTCTTGGTGGCTTTGAGAAATGGTAGAACTCGTTTGGGAGCAGTCAGGTGAGTTGTATAGGGCTTGGAGTTGTAACGACGGAGTGCTGCCACTGCAAAGTATATGTCGGGCCTGGTGGCTAGAGCGATGTACATTTGAGAGCCGACGATTGCATGGTATTGCCTGGGATTAACTTCCCCCTCATTTGGCTCAGCAAGGTCTAATTTGACTTCGTCGTCGAGTGGAGTTAAGACATTGAAGGCGTTTTCAATGGGAAATTGTTTGCGAATTGAGTCAATGAAGATGTTTTGGCACAGGATAATCAAGTCATTTTCTTCATGGACTTTGATGGCGAGAAATTGGCCAGCCGCCCCGAGGTTAGTGATTTTTGGACTTCCCCGAGCTTCACCTTGATTATTTCGACATCTTTAGCTGCAGTCGGTGCGTAGGCCAATAGCATGTCTTCAACATAAAGGAGCAGAAGAATATCATCGACATTGCGTATGTAGAGGTTGGGAACAGTTTCCGATTGGATGAAGTTGAAAGAGAGCAGAAAAGTCATTATATGTCGATAACATAGTCGTGGTGCTTATTTCAGACTATCGAGAGCCTTGTTTAGACGTATGATCCTTCCTGAGAAAGGCCCTCCTTCTGGGAGTTCCATGTGGAGTGTCATCGTCGATTTCGGGATTCAGGATGGGGGTGGCACCATCAAAGTGGTCGATTATCCAGCCCTCTGGTGCAGCAAGGCTTATAAGAAGTGTGAAAGTCGTTAATTTACATACGGGAGCATATGTTTCACCATAGTCTGTTTGTTCATAGGTTTTGATTATTGGCCTGGCTTTGTAACGAGTCGATCCATCGGGATTTCGTTTCGACCTGAACACCCATTAGCAGCCAATTGCCATGGTCAGGGTAGGAATCTTGCAATTGAGATGTAGATCATCGATTATTGTAAAGGTCTCATTTTGTTCAATTGAATTGATTTCTTCGAGGATTGCTGCCTCCCATTCGTGCTTTGGTGGCCCTGTCATGGCCTCATTGAATGTTCGGTTATCATCATTGACTGCAGTGGATGCTAGAGCACTGAATATCAGTTCAGAGACATTCACTTGTGCCTTTGTCGAGCTTCTAGTAACTCTATCAGTAGGTATAATTGCTGGGGCTTTTGATTTCTTGGTAGCCGCGACAGTTCATTGCACAGAGTTTATCTGACTGCGTATGGTTCAATTTGTGGTTATCTCATCTCTAGATGGGGATTGGTCATGTGAATCAAGAGAGAGAGTGTGTGTGTGGGCATCCTCGTCAGGATCCATATGTATAAGGCCTGCGATTTCCGCACCTGAGGGTGGTGGGCTTCGGTCTCCCTGGCCATCGTGATTGTTCCAAGTTGTGTGTGATGGAAGACCGGAATCAGCTCCAGCTGTATGATCTGGGGCGACTTTTCCGCTTCTGGTGCGGCCGTGACAAATGCTATTATCCGTTCTACTTTTTCGAATGCAGCTGTGAGCCATTTCATCATCTGATCCACAAGGATCTAGTGTTTCAATGTGTGTTTCTTCATGTGGTAGGTCCAATATATCGATTTTGGGAGTTTCATCCAGCCCGTGTTTTCTTTTTAGTGATTGTGGACATGATGTGTATGCATTTCTTTCTTCGTCATAGATGACATCTGATTGGATTCTTGTTGTTTTAAACTCCGGTTCCCAGATCCTCCAAGTAGTAGTATTGTCGTATACATAATCGACCATCATGCAGCCGGGTTTGAATCGTGGACCAAGTTTCTTGTTCATACGTTGACGGTCTGGTAATAATTGACTGACATGGTATCCAAATCGACGAAGACGATCAAGTGGAGATTCATAATCCATTTGCTTTTGTTTGGGATTATCGGCTGATTTATCGTATTCCGGCATTCCGTAGCTGTTAAGCATTGCGTACACAGTCTCATATGGAGCCATATAGCCGTCGCGGTCATCTTGTATTGTGAGTCCTTCGGTTGGCATGTGTTGATGCAAATAAATTGCCATGTTGACCGCTTCCCCCCAGAATTTGTATGGTACTTCGAAGTCAAGGATCATGGCTCTAGCCTTCTCTGTGATTGTTCTGATCATTCTCTCTCCAACACCGAATTTATGGTGGACATATAGGGGGCAGAATTCTAGTGCAGGGCCACGTGAGGCTAGTAGCATTCGGAAGAGTGTATTGTCAAATTTTCTTCGGCCATTGTCCCATTGGAATCGTTTTACCTTGTAGCCTTTTTTATATGCGTCGACTGTGGCTTGGAAACGTTGATATGCGGCGGTGCAAGTTTCTTGCTTCTTATGCGGTAGTAAGCAGACAGTGGTGCAGAGTGTATAGTCATCGATGAAGAGAATATAGTGTAGGTTAGCAGCCTTCGTCAGAGTTCTGAAAGGACCGCTGGTGTCAGAGGATACTAAGTCGAAGTGTTTGGTTGTTCGAGGAACTTTGGTTCGTATAAACATTTGCTTATATTTCACCTGGGTGCAGATATCGCATGTTTGGGAGTTTAAGATCTCGGATCTGTCAACCAGGCTTTTCATAGCAGTAGGGTATAGCTGGGGCAATCGACGTTGCCACAAGCGGCAGGTAATCAAGGATTTGTCTGGTTTGGTGATTGTAATTGGAAGTATAGGAGTAGATCCGCTTCTGTGTTGGCTTCTGCCAGTTTCGGAGTTCAGAGCATTGGCGTGAGATGGAAGAAAGTAGAGATATCCCTTTCTAATGACAGTAAGTGTGATTGAGTTTAATAATATGGAACAGACTCTTTGCCGAAAGGTAGTGGTGTAGTTGGAGAGATCAAGCTGGTTGATTGAAAGTAAAGATAAACAGAACATAGGTATATAGAGTGCTTTCAGACATAGAGTATGTTGGGGGTTTTCCTTAGCAGGTGCACGAGGTACGGAGGATGTCCATGGCAATCTGCGTTCGGCCACCTGTAACTATGGTCGGTCGATGTTATGCCTGCAGTTATCCCATCCTCTGGGTGACAAAGTCCTACGTGACATACAAGCCTATCCAATACAGGGCCCTGGCCAAGAGGAATGATCAACCTGTGAGGGGGCAGTGCAGCTTCTCGATCGAACAGCGATTGTCACGACACTTAGCTGATGGATGCATCAGTTCAGTACACTTAGGGTGGCATGATAGTATGCGACTAGGCCCCTGATAGTTATGAACGTCATGAGTTGCTAAAGTACAAACACGGCATTTTAGAGACATATGGCTCAGCTGTGAATGATTGTTTCGACCAGAACTACTTTACCTTATCACCAATATGGGGCAGCCGGCTAGAGCGGGGTATATTACTACACTCTCCGTCAGCGACACATCAGAGATCGAGTAGCGGGACTTTCCTATGAGGATACCTTTACAGTCTAGGGACTCCATATGTTAACTGTGCCCCGGTAGTTAAATCTACCTGTTGAGAACTTGTGGGTGGGTCGATTTCCCAAGTAACGGCAAATCGCAGGTGGTCTGGTTCGACATATGCTGAAGCCCTGCAATGCAATTAAAACCCAGCGAGATGGGAGGTGTGATATGTGGCATCGTAGCGGCTGGTCACCGACACAAGTCTACAAGAGTAAATATATCCCTGCAACCCACTGTCCGAATTAACATTGAGTCGAGAGATCTAAGAGGATGTGATGGTTTGATGAACGCGTCCATCGGGGAAAAAACCAAGTCGCGTCCAATCTGTAAGTGGGCCTAGGGCGCGTCGGACGCTTCAATCGAAACCTCTTCAGCCTCGTCGTAGAGTGACACTGCACGTGCGTATATACAACCCCTGCGGTTGTGTTCGGGCCTCCTGACGAAGCATTCGTTACTGTCCCAGCTATACAGTGTGCATAATTCCTACTGATGCAGCCATGCAGTGTGCACACCTTTCCCGGTCACAGTGTTGATCTACCAGAACCATCAATTGATTACTTAATGTCACACACTTGATTCACAAATTTATTGCTGACTATATACAAATAATCATTTTAGATCTTGGATGCACTTGGGGCAGCACATGGAGTTAGTGCACGGGCGGAGAAGATCGATACAGGCTGGGTGCAAACGGTTGGCTGAGCTGGCGGGAGACGATTGAGATTGGCTGGCTCTGGGCTGGCTGGACACAATCGAGCCGTGCTGGCTACACGCAATCGAGCCGTGCTGGCTACACGCAATCGAGCTGTGCTAGCTACACGCAATCGAGCCGTGCTGGCTTTTTGCTGGATGTATGCGACGAGCAGATCTGGACGGAAGCATTAGCATTTCGATCAGGTGCGCTTGGAGGTCGAGCTGGGCTGGCTGTCAGCGGGCTGGACGCGATCAAGCCGTGCTGGCTCTGGGCTGGCTGGACTCGATCGAGCCGGGCTGGCTCTCTGCTGGCGGGAGATGATCGAGCTGGGCTGGCTCTCGGCTGGCTGGAGGTGATCGAGCCGGGCTGGCTCTCGGCTGGCTGGACGCGATCGAGCCGTCGGTTAAAATTGTCTGTACATCCGTTAGCATTGCAAATAAAGAGGGTGACTGTGTGAGAGAGAGAGAAGTATCATAGAGTTGAACTGGCTCTCCGCTGGCAGGAGATGATCGATCTGAGCTGGCTCTCGGCTGGCTGGACGCGATCGAGCCGTGCTGGCTCTGGGCTGGCTACACGCGATCGAGCCGTCGGTTAACATTGTCTGTACATCTGTTAGCATTGCAAATAAAGAGGGGGACTGTGAGAGAGAGAGAGAAGTATCATAGAGTTGAACTTAGAACTTAGAACTTAGAACTTAGAACTTAAAGTGCAAATACGGTTGAAAGTAAGGGGGGAAAAGGGTCAGAATATATCTGAAGGGCACTTATCCGGCCTCGGCTGCCAAGTGCACTTACGAGGCCAAGTGCACTTACGAAGCCAAGTGCGAGCCAAGTGCACTTACGAGGCCAAGTGCACTTACGAGGCCAAGTGCGCTCACGAGCGAAATGCACCTGGCACCGCCATTACACTGGGTCTCAGCTGGCTGGACGTGATCGAGCCGGCCTGGCTCTCTGCTGGCGGGAGATGATCGAGCAGGGCTGGCTCTCGGCTGGCTGGACGGGATTGAGCAGGGCTGGCTCTCTGCTGGAGGGAGATGATCGAGCAGGGCGGGCTCTCTGCTGGCTGGACGAGATTGAGCTGGGCTGGCTAACGGCTGGCTGGCCACAATGCAATTGCACTGGCCAGACGATGAACACGGTATATTAAGCGTCCCAAGGTGCTGTGAAGAGTGATAGGCGACTGTGTGAAAACCTAGCGACAGGAGTTCTTTTTGCAGTGCCTCACATCGTATCATTGCAGACTTACATGTTACTCTGCCAACCGACGTTTCAGGCATTCCTGGCGCACCACCGACGTCCGGGCGTGACTAATACGCCCAGTTCCCAGGATATTTTCCCGATGTCAGCGGTAATTGCCGAAACCTGTTTTCTGCGTAAGTATACACACCAGAAGTAAAGCCAACGGACTTAGTTGTTGTGTGGCAAAACCTGGCGGCATGAGGATAACCGGCAGGGATGCCTCTCACTTTAGAAAGTGCCGAACATCAAACAGGAAAGTAGCGCAACCTACGGAATTCGAGTAACCAGCCTAACGATCGGAGGCCATTGCAATCCTAGCACAAACACAGAATTCATAGAGAGTATAGGAATATCTCGCTCTATAAAAGAACTGCGTTTGCGCCCGCAAAGTAAAAACAGCAAGCTCTATCAGCAATCCAGAGTCAGAATACACCAGCGGACAAGACACAAAAATATTATTGTTGTTTTTCTACTGCAAGAATATTTATTTTACCAATACACTTTATAAGTCATATTCGAGACCTTGATTCAATGGTTCTTTATGTCCATACTCTTTACAAACGAGCAATCACTCCATACGATTAGCGTGTTGCAAGTATTTTCATTCACATGTACAATATCAAGTATGAATATTTTCATTGGTTTTACCCCGTTGAACTTCCCTCCGAATACCATAACATACAAGTCAGCAACTACGTGGACTGGTCCGACTATGACGACTCTGAAGTCTACCTTCAGGATACATACGGCTTCTAGGGAGTAGGCAGCCTTACTTTATTTGTTAAGTGTCCATGTAACAGTATAATATTTTGGACACGTCCAAAAGTGTTATGACTACAAATTGTGTGGTTTGTAATAATCCGGACTGCCACGCAATACGATCTACAAATGATCAAGAAGGACCTATAGTACAACATTGTTGCGCAGAGCTCTGATCCCAGGGCTGCAACGGAATTTGCGGACCGTGCGACCACATCACCAACTTGAGAACACAGAATAAAGAACAATCCCAACTTACAGAACCCTAGGACAATGAATCCTGGTAGGAAACAAAGATCAAATACAGGTGCTGAACGCAGTGCTGAGGGAGACGAGGACCGGTCAGAGCGGAATCCAACAACCGTATGAATGGGTGGTTAAGGAAGCCATAGAAGAATTTAGAATTCTGCGCAGTCGGGTTGAGTGGTGCGAGAACCCGCTCAAAGCACTGTTAGCAAAGTTTTCAGGCTGAGGATTAACAGTTAAAACACAACAAGAAAAGATTGCAAGGCTGGAAAAAGTTGTTGATGAACAGGTTCCCTCGTGGGGAGACTTTGAGCTACTGGAGGCGAATTTCAATAAGCTTCAGAAGGACCACACAGGACTCACAATGGCGTTCGAATAAAGCAAGGTTTCGGAATCCATGCCAGTACATGCAGAATGAAGGCAACAGATTACACAGTGGCAACAGCAGACAGAGGAGCTCAACAGGGCGGTGACACCCATCAGAGACTACAATGTGGCAGAAATCTTCGGTATAAGAGGAGGTTCAGGAATAGATATTGGTTTGGTAGACGCACCTCCCGCAGGACTTACGGCAGCTGCTGGCGGCTCAGGAGAAGCACCACCACCGGAAGGCATGGGTAGCAACCCGCCACCACCTCCACCACCTGGATCTTCAGGCGCATCCAGACACGGCTCACAATGATGGGGACCCAGAGGTACTCAATGCCCTGAGAAACAAAGGGACTCCAATCTGAAGTCATCGGATGCAGCGAAGTTCAAGGGAAAAGCTTCTGAGGACTTCGATGTGTGGTGGATGAGGATAGAGGCATCTATTGGAGACCAATCACACCTTTTCACTCAACCTGGTCTCAAAATTCAATATTTGCGGGGGCGATTGGAGGATCATGCCTTAGCCTCGCACATGCATTGGGAAGCAGAGGCTCAAGCAGGAAAACACGAGCAAAGTTGGCCAATATATCGCTCAGCCATCAACGCGCGTTTACATAACAAACACCAGCATGAGACTGCATACAAGGCCATCACGGAATTGAAATACGGTAGCAATGTTCAGGATGTGTTTTCGGAATTTGACACACTGAATTCGAAAAACAAGATGGTGGGAGTAGCATATCGAATCATGCTAATGAGCAAGCTAAAACCACAACTCTATAAACAGCTCAGTCTTATTAATCCGGCAGATAAGACAGACGACGAACTTGGTGAGATTATTATGAATACTAGAAAGACTGCTGAAGTTTGGCAGGAGATGGAAAGGAATTTTGGCTTAATGGGGAAAACTCAAAGTACCAACAGTACGTCCGGCTGGATCAACAAAGACAATAGAAAGATCCAAAAGCCCAGGGGTCTTGGCTGCGGATTCCAAAGACAGCAACAAAGTTTTGAGCAAAAAGGATCACAACGTTGATCAGATGACAGGGGGTCAAAACCGAATCCGTTCGTGAATGCAGAAGGAAAAACGATTTGCCAGCTTAGTAAGTGAATTGACAATGGACAACTGGCACGACGGAGAGCTGCAAAAGAATGTCAAGGCTGCGCGTGGCCGGCAGACAGAAAGGGGAACGACAACACAATGTTATGCATTCGGGACATCAAATTGTCTAAAGGAACAGCTGATTTCGGCCACCCGAGAGCATACCAGCAGATGAAGGTTGGGGCATACGACCCGTATGATGATGAAGGAAACGACTCCATGGTTGGAAATATGGAGGAAGTTGAGGAACCTTCAGAGGAAGAACTACCATCCGGTTCGGAATCCGTCAACAGTGAAAGTCAGTAGGAGTCGGACCAGGCTGATAACTGATGGGAACAACAGGAAAGTTCAGATTAATGGCAAGTATCGAGATTGAACAGAGGATATAGAGAACAGGCGGGAGAAAGCCTTTATTATCCCGGTAGTCACCTTGAGGATTCCGGTAGGGATGAAACTGCTGGGCAGTAGTGACGCAACAAAACAACGACAAGCAGAAGAATCACAACGACCGCAGTACAACAATGATACCATACGATACAAACCATCACAGACGCATCAATATTTTCGACCTATCAGGAGTACCATGCTAACTATCAGAACCAGAACCTCTAAACCTCTTCGCAGGCATAGATGAGCTCATAGTCGAACCTGAGGAACCTCTTAAGTCCTTCTTCTGGGACCAACCTGACGCCGTATCTCCTTGGGATACGTATTGGAACCAAGCAACAGCTAACAGTGGGGGCTTGGCAATTGATGATCCAGTATTCGGCCTGTTTTGGACAAAATACAAGGGCATGCACGTTGGTTGTGACGAGTGGGACACTTGTTACTGGGAACACAACTGCGGAGGTACACATTCAACCATTGGTAAAGCATTAGATGCCTTACCCACAATTTACAAAGTTGAAGAACACTCGCCAGAAGTACCTGACCAGGAAGCAGTGTTGTTCGAAAAATTACCTAACGAAGAACCCAACAACGAGTGGTATAATGTCTCTTCTCTCAACGACCTGTTGTGGCCGAGCCAGTGTCGAAATGATGGTTTACAAACGAAATCACTCCTCCTCAGAATAGAAACCACCAACCCAAAAACAAAACACCTCCGACGACTTTGTTTACTACGAAGCCAAACACGTACATAAGATCCCCAAAAGCAGGATAGCCGAACGACCCGTATACTGGTTCTTTGTGGACCATATGAACAGCAATGGAATATTACAGCAGTTTTTGGTCCAATCCATGCTGGATCTGTGATGGAAATCTTTCACCATATCACCCCTGTATACTAAGGTGTTTAAGATACCAGTGGTCAGAAGAAAAAGGAACATCAACCCAAAAGATTTTAGCGGTAAGTCAGTTAGTTTACCAAATGTGTCTACTCTCCTCCTTGGTTTATCATTTGGAAATCATCGTACCCTTAAAATGTTCAATGTAGTACTGATACATGCTGACTATGACGTTCTAATACCTGCATGGTATTTGAAACAACACAAGGGACATGGTGCTTCTTACAGATGTTTGCATTTCATGGAATGTGAACAGAAATGCTACAATCCCGGACATCTTCACAACAATTGGGAGATTACTTACGACGATTGCGTCGCCAGTCGAAAACACACCATCAACATCGGCGCCTTATGCCTTGCAGCAATGAGCATATTGGCTGTAAAACTATCAGAGCAGTACCATAAATGGATGTTACTGCTCGACCCTCACGAGGCTGAAATGCTACCCCTTCACGGGCCACACAATCATGAAATACACCTGAAAGTACCCGATGATCAGGTAAAAGTTGGACCCATATATCAACTCTCTCGGGAAGAAGAGAGGTTGCTCAAAGAATACATCGATACAATTACAAGAGAAGGACAAATACAATCGTCCAAGGGACAAGCGAGAGCCCCAATCCTGTTTGTGTCCAATCCGAATAGATGAGGCCTGCGTCTTTGTGTCAACTATCGAAGACTTACCGATCTTGCAATCAAACATACAACAGCTCTACCACTGATGGAAGAATTGCAAAGTCAAATGAAAGAAGCAACCTGGGTAACTAAGTTAGACATGAAGTCGGGATACAACATGATTCGAATGGGCAAGAAACCCGAATGGAAAACGGCATTCAGGACAAAGTTTGGATCATACCAGTATACGATTACTCCATTTGGACTTACCCACGCCCCAATTACTTTTCAACACTGGAAGAACGGTATCCTTCAGCCATTTTTAGGAGGACTGAACGATGTGACGGTGTGCTATATTGATGACGTCCTCATCACCACAAAGAGAACCCGCGTAGAACACCACACTTATGTAGGCAAAATACTTCAGGTCCTACAAGATAACAACCTCGTGGTGGAAATCGACAAGTGTGAATTTGACGGACAGGAGATCGAATTTCTCGGATTCCTAGTCAGCAGTAAAGGACTGAAGATAGCACCGAACTGCAGGGAAGCCATTACCAGATGGCCAATGCCTAAAACCCAACAAGATGTCCAGGTTATCATGGGATTATGGAATTTTTACCGACGATTTATTAAGGGATTCGCCGGTATCAACGCACCAATTACTGACACTCTCAAAGGTGACAGAAAGAATTTTGAGTTCGAAGAAGCAGCCCAAGCAGCATATTACATGATATGTATCCTGTTTGCGGCAGAAAACACCCCAATAGTTCGACATTATGACGACGACCGACCAGTGATGGTTGAAACGGATGCATCAGACATTGCAATGGGAGTGGTCTTATCGCGAATGTTTCACGAAGGTAAAATACATCCGGTGGGATTCATATCAAAGATGTTTTCACCCGTCGAACTCAACTACCAAATATACCACTAGTAAATACTCGCCATCGTATACGCATTCAAAACATGCAGATGTTATCTTCTGTGAGCAACAACTACAACAACAGTCTTTTCCGATCACATGAATATTCAATACTTCAAAGAAACATAACAGCTTAATCAAAGATAGGCTAGATGGGCTGAAGTATTGCAAGAATACAACTTTAAAATTATTTATCAAAAAGGCGCGGCTAATGGAAAAGCTGATGAGTTATCAAGCTGCCCGGAGTGTGCCCTATGAGAGGGGGGTACAACTTCGGCAATCTGGATAGGACCAGAACATTGGTTAGAGGTTGGTGAGATGGATTTAGACAATGACAATTGACAAGAAATTTCTTTGGCAGGATTTTCGGTAAATCAGTTTGTTGAATGCGTTAAAGAAAGATTTCAGAATAAAATCGGTCAAGATGAGGAGTATCGGATGATACTACAAAAGGTACAAGAAAAGGATCAGTATGTTGACGTATGATTTGGTATAGATGAAGAGGGAATGTTGTGTTGGAAAGGAAGGTTATATGTGCCTGAGGGTTTACAGAAGAAGGTTTTACACCAAGAACACAACTTACACATAGCCGGACACGTCAGTCGCGAACGCATACTGAAAATCATTACGAGGAATTTCTACTGGGGTAAACTCGAGGATGATGTTCGGGAGTACAGCAATAAGTATGAATCATGCCAATGGACAAACGCACCATGACACTCCAAACATGGGCTATTACACTCGCTCGAACTACATTCCTCACAATGGACTTACATATCAGTCGATTTTATTACCGATTTACCAGAGTCTAGCACCAACAAGAATATCATGGTTGCAGTCGACAGGTTCACCAAGATGCCACACTTTATTCCCACAGACAAACGAGAATCATCCAGGATTGCTAAACTGTTGCTCAACAGCGTTTGGAAATATCACAGCATACCACTTCATTGAGTCTCAGATCGCGATGAAGTATTCACAGGTCATTTTCCCGCTGACTTTTACCAGTACCTCGGAATCAAGCGTTCTATGTCAACAGCCTCTCATTCCCAAACAGACGGTCAAACCGAACGCATCAACCAAACCATTGAACACTGCCTACGCACATATTGCAACAATAAACAATCAAACAAGAGTGAGATGTTACCAATGGCCGAATATGCTGATAATGACCTAAAGCACGCCGGCACCAAAATGACACCTTGCTTAGCCAATTGCAGCTACCAGGCTCGCACGAATTGGCCAACGGAAGTACAGTTTCTCAACCCAGCATCAGATTTGTACGCACACTACATGGTCAAAGTCTATCGACGGATAGAAGGTCAACTCGAGGTTTCCAAGGATAAGATGGGCAGGTACTACAAACGCAAGCGACAGCACCTCCTCTGTACAAGGTCGGAGTTTATGTCATGCTTGATGCACGTAACATACAGACCAAAAGATAATGCCGCAAGCTCAATGATAAGATGTATGGGCCGTTCAAAATACTCAAGGTAGGAGGCAACAAAAGATGGTGCCGATTGGAACTCCCTACGTCATGGAAAATACATCCGACTTTTGATGTCGCATTGCTCGAACCATATAGGGGTGACGGCACATGTAGGGAGGTCACACAAATCGAAGCCGATGATGGTGGTTGGACACCAGAATCGATTGTTGCCAGCGGCCCTACAGGCGACAATCACCACAAGCACACCTTTCTGGTTAAATGGGTCAGATACTCGCATAAGGAGAATACATCGGAATCGTTAGAACATAACGACATCGCTCCAGACACAGTTACCGAATACTACGACAAGAATCCAGCCATGGAGAAAGATAAGCGTTGGAAAGCTATGAACAAACCGAAGTCACGAATGAGACGAAAGTTATGAATTTCATTTGTTAAACTCATACCGCCCTGAGTTAGGCGGAGGTCATTATTATGTTAAGAGAATATTTATTTTAATGTATACTTATGATACCCAAATGTTATGATGACACGCTGTCTGAATGGTATCTATTGTTTGCACACTTCTTGTGATGGAGATTCGGTTGAGGCGACCAGAGCACGAGAGGGAGGTACTGTTAGGGGTTTTCCGTGGCAGGTGCAGAGGTACAGAGGATGTCCAGGGCAATCTGCATTTGGCCACCTGTCACTATGGTTGGTCGATATTACGACCGCAGTTATCCTATCCTCTGAGCGACGAAGTCCAGCACGACATACATGCCTATCCAATACCGGAGCCTGCCCAAACGGAAATATTAACCCGCACACGGACAGTGCACCTTCTTGAACGTACAGCAATAGTCATGACACTTATCTGATGGATGCATCAATTCAGTACACTTAAGGTGGCATGCTAGTATATGGCTAGGCCTCCGATAGTTACGAACATCATGAGTTGCTGAAGTACGATGACGCCAGTATGGGAACTTTTGGCTCAGCCATGCATAATCGTTTCGACCAGAACTACATTACGTTATCAGCAATTAGGGGCAGCTAGCTAGAGCGGGGTATAACTCCACACTCTCTGGCAGGCACACGTCAGAGTTCGAGAAGCGGGACTTTACTATGGGGATATCTTAACAGTCTAGGGACTGCATATGTTAACTGTGCCTGGGTAGTTAAATCTACCTGTTGAGAACTTGTGTGTGGGTCAATTTCCCAAGTAATGGCAGATCGCAGGTGGTCTGGTTCGACATAAGTTGCAGCCCTTCAATGGAAGTTAAATCCAGCGAGATGGGAGGTGCTATATGTGGCATCGCAGTGGCTGGTCGCCGACCCAAGTCTACAAGAGTAAACATATCCCTGCAACCCACTGTCTGATTTAACATTGAGTCGGGAGATGTAAGAGGATGTGATGGTTTGATGAACGGGTCAGCGGTCATTGCTGAAACCTGTATTCTGCGTAAGCATTCAGACCAGAAGAAAAGCAAACGGACTTAGTTGTTACATGGCAAAACGTGAAGGCATGAGGTTAACCTTCAGGGATGCCTCCCACTTTAGAATGTGCCGAAGGCAAACGCAAAAGTAGCGCAATGTACCAAGATCAAGTAACCAGCCCAACGATCGGAGGACATAGCTATCTTAGTACAAACCCAGAAGTCATAGAGAGTATAGGAGTAACTTGCTCTATAAAAGAACCGCCTTTGCGCCCGCAAAGTTAAAACAGCTAGCTCTCGCAGCTATCCAGAGTCAGAACACACCAGCAGGCAAGACACAAAAATATTATTGTTGTTTTTCTACTTCAAGAATATTTATTTTACCAGTACACTTTATGAGTTATTTTCGAGACTTTAATTGAATTGTTCTTTACACCCATGCGCTTTATGAACTAGCAATCACTCCATACGATTATCGTGTTGCGACTATCTTCATTTGCATGTACGATATCGGGTACGAATATTTGCACTGGTTTTACACCTATTAACTTCCCTTCGCATACCATAACCTACCAGTCGGCGACTCTGAGGACTGGTCCGACTACGACTACTCTGGAGACTACCTTCAGGATACATACGAATTCTAGGGAGTAGGTGGTCATACCTTATGTGTTAAGTATCCCCGAAACAGAGTAGTCGATCTCTGCGATATGTCAATTAGATCATGGTGGGCAGCGATTTCCGTTGATTCATCTACGAGTTTAATGGAGATTGGAGCTGCCAGTCTGTTAAACAAAACCAACGAGTTACTATCGTTACACATATGGTGAGTAGCACTTGAATCTACGATCCAGGTTGTGGAGGTAATTATGGAGGATAAAGTATTTGCGGTGGAAAGACTGACATATGCAGTGTGGCCTATCGTGGCCAGTTAGGTGTCATCGGATAGTCAGAAAAGGACTTCCCCGGCGGAGATACCATACTGAGCCAGTGCTTCCTTGGCTTCCCCCATTTTGTTGTTACTGTTGGTGTTTCGTTTCATGACCTTATTTTGGGTGTCGCGGCATCTTTGTCAGATTTGGCATTCGGCTCTAATATGGCCTTGTTTTCCGCAATCGAAGCATGACTTGTTGTTGTCCTTCTGGTTGAAAACGCCTCTGCCGCGGTATGTACCGCGCCTTTTGAGGATTCCACAATTCTCGGTGCTAAAGTTATTCATTTTCAAGTGTGTGCAGGTGTATTCATTACCGTCTTCATCCTTGTTTTCTCCTTCTCGATATCTGTAGCCTCCTTGCCAATTTCCACTGCCACGGCCACGGCCACAGTAGCTGCCTCGTTGGGTGTGAAGGGTCGATCCGGTGGTGGCGTCTCCGGTTTCATTAGTGATGACCGCAGTGCCTTCATCCTCTTTTAGGACATCCATGACTTCTTCGACTGTTGGAATAGCAGTGTGACGCTCTATACTATTGACCGTTATAGCATACTGTTCTGGCGAAGTGGTATATATGGGTGTACGGAGTTCACCATCGGAGATAGCTTCTGTTGATCCGGCTAGCTGATGGGGGAAATCTCGGAGCTTGTTAAAGTAAACTTGGAGTGGTTTATCCTTTTGAGGTCAAGTCGAGCGGAAATTGTGGAGGAGTGTAGTTCAGCTGATGAGTGTTGTTGTATTTTCGAGACGCTCTTGAAGAGTGTGCCACATCACTTGAACGCTTCGTACGCCCTTGAGGTAAGTTCTAACATTCAGAGAGCAGGAGAGTAGTATGGAGGTGGCGGCCTGGGCCTCTGAGGCCTTCCAATTGGTATTGTCAATATCGAGTGCCTGGGGTTCGGGTTCTTCTCCAGTAACAATATTGTAGGCTCCCATGGCCTGCAGGACGTATATCCTAGCCTCTACCCACGAATCATAGTTAATGTGAGTAAGCAGAGGGACGTTACCCCATTGGGTCTTGTTGAAGTTCAGAAGGTTGGAGTTTGGAGTGGACATCATGAGATGTCTTCATGGTGGTGTTCAGTTCCAATTAGGTTGATTGTTTTGGTGTTTAGTGTTGTTGCTGGGGTAACATGATTACAGTTGTACAGATAGAATTGGATGACATGATTATAGTGTAGAAAGTAACTGTAAGGGGTGAAGTGTAGATATGAGAATAGATTTAGGTAGCAACCTCCGGGTTCAGAACCTGTTACATTAGATGGTAGAGTGACTTGATTGATTGTATCTACGAGCCCAAGAGGGCAATATATACACTGCTGAGTAGGTTCATCTACAGCTGAGTATGGTACCTCGGGCCACCACATGAGCATGCCTACATGCCCGCATGCCCTACAGCTCTACTGACCTACGGAGGCTGATCTTCTAAGTATACATGCAACAGGAAAATCGTGTATTTACTATCGAGACCCCGTTGACTGCATCGAATTTGTACTCCAACAATCTGCATTTTAAGAGTATATGGTATATGCACCAATTGAGGATTATAATGAATTTGGAGAGAGTGTGTACTCTGAAGTTCACACATGAGATTTGTGGTGGAATGAGCATATATGAGTGTTTATTTTGTCGACGTGTCTTCATAATTAAACGTTCTTCATAGTTGAAAAAGCTTGTCGGCTCCACAATTGTTCCGATCTTTTGCAGCCCTGATCAAACGCCTTTGACTCACTATTGTGGCGATAAAAAGCAATGGCTGATCAATCTCAGCCTTGGCAACATTAATTTGACGATTAGATGAAAGCCCTCCAGCCTTGCCAGTGTCGTCGTCACCCTGCTTCCAGTACCTCCGAAGCATCATCACTGTGGTTGTGAATAAACTACCATATTCAAAGAGCAACAAGAATACAATCGGGAAGTGCTTAGACGGATTTTTGAGATTATTCTTCGTCCTCTCGACTCTTGTTTGGAGAAAGGAAAACCCATGCTCTGTGCTAACGGAACAATGCGACAATGCATTCCAATCATCTGCACTTGGACAGCTGATTACCTTGAAAACATTTACCTCAATGAAATTAAACTGCCATGTTGCCTGGTATGTGAAGCACTGAAAACATCGGTTGGAGAAGGCAATCAATATACCTGGCCACACCGTGATTATCAACTATATTTTCAAACGATAATTCAAGCCACATGATTCGATAATCAAGACCAAAACCATGCACATGATTATTGTATTGAAAGAGGCATCACAACGACTGATGGCGTCTTGTGGACTATGAAATGCATTTCTTTGCATATATTGATTGTTCCTGATGTTTTCCTTTTGCATCTGCAAAGCAACAGCATGACAGA
The DNA here is from genome assembly GCA_014904905.1 of Wilcoxina mikolae CBS 423.85. Classification (NCBI taxonomy): domain Eukaryota; kingdom Fungi; phylum Ascomycota; class Pezizomycetes; order Pezizales; family Pyronemataceae; genus Wilcoxina; species Wilcoxina mikolae. Next base: position 3,077 of record MU122612.1, on the reverse strand, counting down.
TATCATCTCTGATATATCTCTTAGGCTGCCCATTCCAATTGCTCCCTGTAGCCTTTCCACCACTCTGCGGGCTTTCTCCCCCTGGGGTTTGTTAAACAATACCTTTCCTTTTCCCCTTCCCCTTCCCCTACCCCTCCCCTTCCTCTATTGCCTTCCCCTTTCCCTTCCCCTTCCCCTGCCCTTCCTCCGTTGCCTTCCCCTTCCCATGCCCTTCCTCCGTACCCTTCCCTTTCCCGGCCCCTTTCTCACTGCCGCGCGGCACTCCCAGATCCCCCCAGTTCTCAACATCATCATCCTTGACAATTATCTCATCCCAATTGAGTAGGCTAACGGCCAGGAAGTCGCCTGGCTTGTAATGCCGGGAGCTTGCCGGCGCAATCTTTGCCCTGAGATTATGGCTATCGTACCAGGCGAAACGCTGGTCGGTGCGTTTAACATTTCCTGAGCTGGTTGTCTGCGGATTGGAGCGATCGACTTGATTCCCGAAGGCACGGGGGTTGTCCCACCTCCAATTGTTCATTTGCTCAGGCGTTTTGTCAAACCTATTGCCCCATATATGAGCGGAAGGCAGACCACCACACCTGAAAAGGCGAACACCTGCTCCTGCAGTTCGGCCATATGAGCTGCAATTGGGCAAAGTGTCAGGTGGTTACTGGATCAAGGACGATTATGTTGTAGAAGAGGTCCCATGCCGTCTCATCGTTGATGCTGCAAACATTGTATATCCGTATTAGTCCCCTGATGTGTTCGGAGATGAATGCGTTGATCAGCTTCTTATCCAACACCAGGCGTCGGTTGATAACCGACGTGATCATCTTGCCCCCCGCGGACGCCTTCCCCTGACCTTTTCCGCTGCCCTTTGGTGCCAGTGAAAATGAATCTACATCCAAGGCGTGAGTATTATGATACAGTCCCATGTAGCGGAAGGAAGCCCAGAGGGAACGTTCAATTTGTGTATGTTATTGAGTGTGTTTTCGAACAAGAGGCGTTCATTTGTGCAAGTCACGTGATGTCGAGATAGTTCAGGATGCTGGCTGTGTGTTTAATACAGGAGGAAAAGAGAAAGGAGGTGTTGGCAGAAAGAAGGGATATATACACTCGAGTTCCTGCGATATCATTGTTCAACTTGTGAGGTATGATAATTATGATTCATATCATGCATCTTGTTGGTTAAGGAACCGGAAACGGCCCAGCCTTCATCTGGAACAACCACCAGACACCTCATGAACATGAAGCGACCAGACGAGATTTAGGACTTCCAGGGGGGAAGGTTTACAATGCGGCTTGTTGCTTTTGCATCATACACCATTTCTACCGCTCAGGCCTCGTGCATCTAAGAGTAAACTGAGTAGTTCTCAGATTGTGCCAACTGTGCCACCATCCAACACGCCTACCAACACGCCTAGCAGTGGAAAAAGCACACGGAACTGATATCATATGATACAGAATATGTAATTGTTCGATTTGCGATGCTTTTAGCTCTGCCAAATGGGGATTTCCACAGGGAAGCTGAAGATATACACAATTGATTGTTCAACGTATTGTGCCAAGAACGAGTGCAATACTGTGATAATCGGCCCAAGAAGGCATCAACACCCTCCAAACGGTGCAAATAGATCTTCAGATGTTGCTGTAACAGTGAATATCAATGCTGACATTAATCTGAGTTTAATTTGATGGCAGTTAACCCCATAATTGAATGCTGTTCAAGGGATCTCGTCCTGAAGTATCGTCACGGGCCATAGTGATCTAGAGTCTAGGACGGTCTATACTGCGCCTCCTTTTTATTTTGAATTCATCCCTGGTCGATTAGACAGAAGTCCATCTTGCCTGCTATTGCGTATGAATGCAGAGAAAAGTATTCCAACATTCCTAACATCGAACATCTATATCGGACTATGTCTTCCCAAAGCCCTCACCTTGACACAACTCCGGTCGTACCAAATGTTCGAAGACTTGCAAAACGTCAGAAACAACAAAAGCATAGGACTTGTGGGAATATACAGCTTCCCCCAGCTAAGAGACGTGTTTCCGCACCAGCTGGCGAGAGGGATTCCTCTCAAAGCGGGATTTCCGTTGGCACTACAATGCAAGGTCCCAACTCCACCCCCTCATCTTCGCTGAACAATTCTCGCGTTGCAGATATTACTCAACGCGTCACTTCCACCCCGTCCGCAGTACAGCAATAGTTAATAAATACCCCAACCGCAAAGCCGGGTACAAGTAGTCGTAGCACAACAGAACCTGGAGGAACATCACAAACAGACTCAACATATCGCGTTGTATCCAGCCCCGCATCCAGCATTGCCAGCTCTCCTACTCTTCTCAGCGGTCTTAAAAACCTGCCTACCCCCATCCCTAATCCACAAGCCTACATGACCATTACAATTCCATTACGAATGCAAGCTACAGAAAGGAACCAGAGACAGAGGCAGTGGCAATTGCCACCGCAGGGGGTGTCAACACCTCGATCAGTGGTCTCTGGCAGTCGCATCATCCATCGATTTGGTCACTCAGACATGACGCGTCTTGTATTTGCAATGGGCAGACTCCTGGAGCTCTACATGTGCAACAGACGGCTGTTTATGTGTGCAAGCGACTTGGAGATGGTAAGTTATGCAACGTGAAGTGTTGCGAAAGCATTAGCTGAAGCCCCAGACTAGCAGATAATTGAGAAGTACTGGAACACCGCTATGCAGCAAAACAACATTTGGTCCATAGCATTCGAGGTACGCACAAAGGAGATGTTGAAAGATGTATGCTAAAGCAACGCCCGACATTGGATATTACATGCTCAAACTGTTACTAGGTTCGAGCACAAGTCGATAAGTTTAAATCCCATTTTTTCAATCAGCAAGGGACAACATGGCAGAGCTGTATGATCTACACGGCTTTAAATCCGACGCAGAGCGTTTGGAATATATTGACTTCCTTCTGGCAGACAATAAGTATCTTTTTCCTGAAGCTGAGCGTGTGGAAGGTGGTGTACGCGGTCCAAATCCAATGCAGAGAGAGTCGAAAGCTTCTAACGAATGGCCAGCGTCCACTTTACTTCCTGGCGGAAGCAATCCCGGGGT
>MU122611.1:0-21257 GCA_014904905.1 Wilcoxina mikolae CBS 423.85 | reverse complement strand
TTCATTTGTTATGCTTGTTCACGGTTATTTGTTTGTACTTCACCGGCCATAGCCTACGGGCTGCATGCTGTATGATGAATAAATAAATAAATAAATAAATGGGATTATAGAATTTGTATCGACGATTCATCAAAGGATTCCCCAGCATCGTCGCACCAATCACAGATACTCTCAAAGGTGACGGAAAAGATTTTAAGTTTGGTGAAGCGGTTTAAGCCGCATACTACAAGATATGTATCCTGTTGGCGGCAAAAAACACACCAATACTTCGACATTACGCCGATGATAGACCAGCTATGGTCTAAACAGATGCATCAGACTTTGCGATGGGAGTGGTCTTATAACAAAAGTTCGACAACAGTAAAATACATCTGGTCGCATTCATATCGAAGAAGTCTTCACTCGCCGCGCTTAACTATCAAATATACGACAAGGAAATGCTCGCCATCGTATATTCATTCAGGACATGCAGATGTTACCTCCAAGGAGCAACACATACAACAACAGTGTTTTCCGATCACATGAATCTTCAATACTTCAAACAAACACAACAGCTCAATCGAAGTCAGGCTCAATGAGCAGATGTATTACAAGAAAATAATTTCAAAATTGTTTATCGAAAAGGAACGGCTAATGGAAAAGCCGATGCGTTGTCAAGGCGCCTGGAGTTCGCCCAAGAGAGGGGGGTACAACATTGGCAACCTTGTTAGGACCAGAACATTGGTTAGAGGTTGGAGCAATGGATTTGGATGACGATGATTGGGAAGAGATATCGTTGCCAGGATTTTTGGTAAATCAGTTGGTTGGATCTGTGAAACAAAGGTTTACAAAGGAAATTGGTCAGGATGAGGAATATCAGAAGATACTACGGAAGGTATAGGAAAAGGATCAAAATGTTGATGGAAGGTTTGATGTTGACGGAGACGGAATGTTGTGTTGGAAAGGAAGGTTATATATGCCTGAGGGATTTCGGAAGGAGGTTCTATCCCAGGAACACGAATCACGTATTGCTGGACACGTTGATCGCGAACGTACCTTGGAACTTATCACGAGTAATTTTTACTGGCCTAGACTGGAGGACGACTTTCGAGAATCCTGCAACAAGTGCAATTCACGCCAACAGGCTAAAGCACTGAGACTCACCAAGCACGGTTTACTTCGCCCACTCGAGCTACCATCGTCACCATGGACTTACATTTCGGTTGATTTTATTACCGACTTACCGGAGTCCAATGGCAACACGAACATCATGGTAGTAGTCGACAGGTTCAACAAGATGGTACACTTCATCGCCACCGACAAACGAGAGTCATCTACGGTTCCCAAGTTATTTCTTAACAATATTTGGAAATATCACGGCATGCCACACGATGTGGTATCGGATCGCAACGGAACCTTCACTGAACATTTTCTCGCCGATTTATACCAGTTCCTAGGAATTAAACGTTCCATGTCAACAGCCTTTCATCCACAAACAGATGGTCAAACCGAACGTATTAACCAGACCATCAAATACTTCTAACGCATGTACTGCAATTATGAACAGTCCAATTGGAGCGAAATGTTACAGATGGCCGAATACGCTTCCAATAATTCGAAACATGTGGCAACGAAAATTACACCCTTTTCTGCCAATTATGGCTAAGAAGCCTGCACAAATTGGCCAATGGACGTACAATTTCACAACCCAGGTTTGAAACTATATGCACATTACACGGTCAAAGTCTATAAACGTTTGGAGGAACAACTCGAGATTTGCAACGATAGGAAGAGCAAGTATTATGATCGCAAGTGACGATTACTACCTCAGTACAAGGTCGGAGACTTGGTTATGCTCGACTTACGCAAAATAGTCACCAAACGACAATGCCAACAGCTCGATGATAAGATGTACAGACCATTCAAAATATCCAAGGTCGGGAGCAACAAACAGTGGCGCAAACCAGAACTACCAACAACATGGAAAATACACCCAGCTTTCCAGGTAGCCCTCTTAGAACGATACCGAGGTAATGCCTCAGAGAGGTAGGTACCACCAATTGAGGCTGATGACCGTGGCTGGACACCCGAATCAATCGTCACCAGCCGACCCACAGATGATGATCAACGGAAGCATGTCTTCCTAGTCAAGTGGAACGGATATTCACACAATGAAAGTACCTGGGAATCGTTCGAACACCTTAACGACATCGCACCTGACCTGTTTGCACAGTATTACGACAAGAAACAAGAAATGGAAAAAAGATAAGAGATGGATATTAACACCAAAACCAAAGGCATGAAAGAGATGGAAATTATGAATTTCATTTGTTAAACTCATATCGCCCTGACTTAGGCGGAGGTCATTTTTATGTTACAATTTTTATTTTTGATACCCACAGTCATGATTTATTATGTCACTCTGTCTGAGTGGTATCTATTGTTTGAACACTTTTTATGATCGAGATTCTGTTGAGGTCACCAGAGCTAGAGAGGAAGGTACTGTTAGGGGTTTTCCCTTAGCAGGTGTACGAGGTACAGAGGATGTCCATGGCAATTTGCATTCGGCCACCTGTCACTATGGTTGGTCGATGTCACACCTGCAAATATCCCATCCTCTTAACGACGAAGTCATATACGGCATACAAGCCTATCCAATACCGAGCCCTGGCAAAGCGGAATGGTTAACCCATGCGTGGGCTGTACACCTTCTCGATCAAACAACGATACTCACGACACTTTGCTGGCTGAGGCATCAGTCTCGAACACTTAGGGTGGTATGCTACTATACGCCTAGGTCCCCAATATTTAGGTACATCATGAGTTGCCAACGCACTATCATGCCATTGCGGGGACTTACGAGTCAGCTGTACAAGATAGTTTAGACCAGAATTACTTTACCTTATCAGCAATATGGGAGAGCCTGCTTGAGTGGGGTACGCCTCTACACTCTCCGGCAGGCACACGTCAGAGTTCGAGAAGCAGGACTTTACTTTGGGGATAACTATGCAGTCTAGGGACTCCATATGTTAACTGTGTCCCAGTAGTTAAATCTACCTGTTTAGAACTTGTGTGTGGGTCGACTTTCCGAGTAATGGCAGATCGCAGGTAGTCTGGTCCGACATAATCTGCAGCCCTGCAATGGGAGTAAAGGTTAGCGAGATGGGAGGTGTGATATGTGGCATAGCAGTGGCTGGTCACCGACGCAAGTCTATGAGGGTAAACATATGCCTACAACCCACTATTCAATTTAACATTGAGGCGAGAAGTTTAAGAGGATGTGATGGTTCAATGAACGCATCAGCAGTCGTTCCGAAACCTTCTTTCTGCCTAAGCATACAGACCAGAAGAAAAGCAAACGGACTTAGTTGTTACATGGCAAAACCTGGCGGCATGAGGATAATCTACAGGGCTGCCTAGCACTTTACAAAGTACCGAACGTCAAACGGAAAAGAAGCGCAACCTACCGAGATTGAGTAACCAGCCTAATGATCGGAGTCCATAGCTATCTTAGTTCAAATACCGAAGTCATAGAGAGTATACAAGTAACTCGCTCTATCAAAGAACCGCCTTTGTACCTGCAAAGTATAATATCAAGCTCTAGCCACAATCCACAGTCAGAACACACCTGCGGACAAGACTCCAAAAAATTTTTATTGTTTTCTACTTCAAGAATATTTACTTTAAAATATACTTTATAAATTTTCGAAACCTCGATTCTATTATATCTTTACCCTCACGTACTTTATGAACGAGCCATTACTCCATACGACTGCCATATTGCGAGTATCTTTATCCAGACGTACGATATTGAGTATGAATATGTTCACTGGTTTTACACCCGTGAACTTCCCTCCGAATACCATAATCTTCCTGTTAAAGATTACGCACTACAATCCGAATACAACGACCCCGAAGATTATCTTCAGGATTCATACGACTTCTAAGGAAGTAGGCGACCATACTTTGTTGAAAAGTATCCCCTTAACAAGGGACATAGAAGGCTTTGTCAGCTATGCTTCAAACACAGGTGCTTTCGTATTGACAACCTGTTAACTGTCTTCCTACCATTGATGGCATGAGCTGGCAGGGTACCATTCCACTAACCACATCAAACCCCTTATCAGTAGTGTAGTTGACTACATGACAGCTCATCTGATTTCGTTGGGTGTGAGTGATATTCTGTACAGTTTTGATGATGTCCCGGAATGGCGCTTGTACTATCCTGATGTAGCTATAGTTGAGTGATCATATGTGATTCCGCTCCGATGGCCTTTGGTGATGTACATTCTGTGAGGTGTGATATTAACCGAGTTGCGATGGTGGTGAAAAATGGATTATGCCACCACAGTGTTGATATATTACACATTTATGAAATATAACCAAATGAAATAGCTTCTTAGTATATTGGCCCATCAAATATACAAACAAGCTTGTCAAGCCATATCGGAGCAGTTCTTAGATTATGTCATCTTATTCTTTATATTAGAGTAGACATGTCAATCTTGACAAGAGTTGTGTGTCACCTGGAACTTAGATAATTACCTGTTCAGTAGCTCAAGGAAGAAGATTCAATACAAAAAGCCAGGTGACTATACAATCCTGAAGACAATCTATCAGACCTACTAAAAATTCCAAAGAAGCCAGCAAAGGCTGCAGGGCAGCCGGAAAAGTTTGCAGCCCCGGCCTGTCCCTTATATCACAGCTGCTGCTAAGGCTCCCTAGGAACACTGGTGTTTTCAGTACAAGGGGGAAGAGGAGTTTGTTCATAATATTGAAATGATATTGTGTCTTAGGATTCATCCATATGCAATAGATTCTCTGTATTAATAATATTCTTTAAATATTTTACAGGTTGTAGATTGATCAGCTTGAGACCAACAAGCTGACTGAAGTGCCAAAAAAACATGCATGGTAACTGATCTTTTACCTACTTCTTTTGAGTTTAAAATTTTTAACCACTTCTTTTCCTTTGTTGAATCTTCACTGAGTAGTGTTTTGCAAGGTACTGTCGACACGAAGTGTAAGTACTATGAGTTAATATGTATTATCATTGCCTTCCAAATCATTATACACCTGACTTTCCCTCAGTAGGTAGGGAACCTAAGATCTGACTACGTAATTTGTAGATTCTTTTGAAGCTCCTGCAGTTACTGCTACTTTGCGCCATATCTCTTCAACCCTTACCCTTATGTGTGCAACCCCCGCACCTGCAAGCTCTCTATTTTTCTGATAGCAATGGTATTTTTCACATACAAACGAACCATATATTATACCTCACGTGTTGTATATCACCAGATGTCATCGGAACAGGATTATCTATGATTACTCAACAATAGCCATATTGGGATAGTACAAGTGTCATCACTGAATGTCATCAAAATTACACTGCATATCAATTGCACCCAATGAAATCAGATGAGCTGTTATGTTGTCAACCATATCACTGATAAGGAGTTCAAGGTGGTTATTGGGACAATGCCCTGCCAGCCCATACCATCAATAATGCGAACACAACTGAGAAACTGTAGATATGAAAACACCTGCATTTGAAGCATAGCTAACGAAGTTTCTTATGTCCCTCACAATCAAAAGGATACCATTTGTCTGTAAGCTAAGAGATCCAAAGGACACAATAGGTTTGGACCGCAGAAGTCTGAAGGACTGATATTAGTAGGAGTTTTATTCGTTTGAGTAAGAGATCTGAGCAGAAAGATACAGAGGCTCCGGAAGATCGCGGAAGGGCAGGAAGGTCATTTGTGCTAAAGGGAAGGTTGGAGGAGCTCATGAGAAAAGTATAGATAAAAGGAATTGTTAGAGTGAAAGGATATTGGTACGAAGACCTCTAGAATATCCAAGGGTCGAAGGGCAAGCTTCTTGATGAGGAGAACAAACCTTAACAATATACACATTGGAAAGCCAAATATCTTTGTCTTTAATCTTTATCTTTAGTGACTTTCACATCCTGAGCAAATCTTCATACCTTCCATTACAAGGAAGTCCTGAAAGCTGTAACGATGCTACTTGAACTGGTAATTGTGGAGTGACACTCCGAATGTTTTATCATACCTTGCAACATTTCACCTGAACAGCTGCTGCCCAAGCTAATCCACCTTATCGCTGAGTCTCTGGATAATACCTCCCTCACCTATTTGCATCAAACCTCTTCCTACCCGCACATGACACTCACATGGCGCCTCTACGATCAAGCTGCCAGCCACAAGACATTTTTTAACTTCACTCTCCCGTTCTGTCTGTTATATGCTGTCATCAACACTTATAGCCTCTTCCAGTCTCCACTGAACTATTCTGCCTTTGCCAATAACCACTATTAGTGTTGGCAACCAACAGTCGGAAGTTCGTACTATTGGTGAACCAATTTGGTCTGCAAGAACCAGATCCTTGCCAAGCCTTTCACACCAAACCCCACCATTTCGGATTACAACTGCAAACAAACAGAAGTAAGCGAGTTCTTGTCCGACCGGCCCAAATTCTTACCCATCTTATAGTGGGAGAGGTTAGGTACACAATGTGCTAATAATCAGGCTGATGGAATAAGACCTTGCTTACCTATTGTTCTTTGAAGATAGACAGTTCGCGAACCGGTTTGGACAAACCTTGGAACTTTGTCTGAATCTCGGATTGAATCTTTATCTAACCTCAGCTTGATTTGATCCACAACAAACCCATCCGCTTTGTTGTCATCACTCACCACCATGCTATCAATAAACTACTCACACTCGGCAGGATCGATGTCAATTTAACACTAAAAGGCATAATACCACCATTTTGCGTTTCATTTGCCCGGTTACTGATTGCCAAAGGTGCAATCGATCAAAACCAGTGGCAATTCAGGGATGTCAAGTACCCAGCACACAATATGGCAGCCATGTACTGTCACAAGTCTATGTTTGTAGGGCTACATCAGGGCAATACAACCTGGAAGTCTTCATTCCACCATGCCATAAATGGGATTTCACCTAAACAATACTTTCCATCTTGATTCAAGCCAAACCCAGATATATTTTTTGGTAATGTGAACAATGACGATGCTGAAGACCACCTGTGTTGATCATCATGGCTTGATTTTCGTGTTCAAGTTTATCTTGGTTCAGCTGGTACGAGTCGAGTATAATCTCCAATTATACAGAATGGCTATACAAGTTGAATTATTTCCAAGGAAATTTCTCCGAATTGAGTATCATTTTAAGATTTTGAATAATTGACTTGAACTGAGCCTTTTCTGACTTGTTGCAAACACTAAGCTAGGGTGGCATATGCAAAATAGGGCTAATTTACACCTTGGCATAATCTGTGCACAATTTCAATTTCCGAATAATTACTACAAATGGTGATAATATTGGCGCTAACTATATTGAGCAGTGTACTTCTTAATCGAGTGTTTACCGTATTAAGCAAGTCTCCATCACGCAAAATGTTTGGACTTTTTCTCCGCCCGGAACACAAGTCAATCTTCCACGGTATATACCGCTTAAAGTATAATAAATAGATCTCGGTGATGCAACAAGGGTAACCTATCCGTTGTATCAGAGGTAACTTGATTGAAGGTCTGCTGTGAGGGTGCAGTTGTACTGTGCATGTCGAAAAAACAAGTACTTATCTACCTAAGTTTCTATGGAGATATGTAAGCCCTACACTAAGCGCCCCCACACTATGGCAGGCCACAGCTTTATCTGTGGAGAAGACCGAAGATTTGCAATGAAAATGCCAAAGTTTGTTTTTCTTGTGAGTAAAGTGCACTTTTCTCTTTTCTTCTTGGAATATGTATGTCACACCTAATGTTACTGCCTGCATAGTATACTACAGCGAGCTCACGTAGAGCCCAATCAACGCCAGCCATTGATCACCTTCAGAAATCCTTTAGACCTTTTTCTGCATTCGTCTCAACTGGCGGACGTGTCGGATGAGGCAAGCAGAATTCGAAGTGTTCAATATTTGCTATCTCAACTTGCTAATATCTTTCTATGGCCAGATAAACAATAACACTACAAATGTTCATCATGTTAGATCAGATCAGGCATTTTGTTTTTGGTACTGCTAACCAGTGTTCCTCAGGTGGCCCAGCCGCAAAATCCGAGCCCTGGCTTGGCGCATGCCATTCTTCATGCAGGCCGGCTGGGCCTGGCCGCTTAGGAACACTGCTGTTAACTTCCTTCCTAGCAACTACCAGCCCGACTGGATCGGTAGGCTGTGTTCGATCACTGGCAGTTTCAAAAGTTCTTGTTGCATTCAGAGGCTATGTGCGATGTAATGCATCCGCATAGAACCACCACATTGTATCCGCCATCTTGGGAACCGACCAATCTATTAATTTAGTGAGGCATCTGAAACTATATTGTCCTACACTAAGAAAGGATGATCCTACCCCGCACACCAAGCCACCACGGTTTTCCTTTGTACAGATATCGGAGCTATTTTCCTTGGAGAAATGTGATCCGGCGGAGATGGACTTCCTCGCGGCCACCGAGATAGGGAAGTTCCCGCCCAGCTGAGCTGTAGTTGTGATTTTCGCTCTCTTTCGTTCTTTCCTTTCTTTTGTGTTAGATCGTTCATTCTATCTTTCATTTGTTGTAACTGCTAAGAGGAAGAAAGGTAGGGAAGGGGAGCCCCCATCTAGCTGGATCATCTGGAGGGGGAGGGGAATCGGGCCTGTCATACTCTAGATAGAATGAATGAATACAGTATGATTAAAACACAACGGTTTTCGTTACGTCTGAGGCTGAGTACAAGCAACATGCAGACCACGTTTAGGATAGTGCACCCAAGAATAACTCGTGTATGATGCATGTCAAGCGGATCTGCAACAATGTCCTCTTCTTAATCGTCGCAAGAATTCATTAGCACCGTTTTCAAATATAAATGATATGGCAGATCGCCCTTTGGCCGACTTCACTCGGTATAGAATCGTTTCTAAAGGCTATCTTTGTTTTACGAATATACATCGCATCACGGCTTGTTTCGAAGTTTCTTCTATCTCAACTCGCTTTGCGTTGATCCCACATTCGCCGCAGATATCTGTTGGAAAAAATTCTCGCTTGTAACGCTATGGATATACGCAGACACTCACTCGAAGAGATGCTTCCGCACGACAAGTAAGTTCACGGCAATGTTGATCAGGTTTGGCATTCTAATTTGCTGATTAGTATACCAATGCTACCTCTATCTGCATCTACCCGTCCTAAGGTACCACAGCTTCCCGCAGGCGTAGAACATTGGATTTCCCACTTGCCCACAGCCGCGCGCAACACACAGCAAAGGGCCAGCGAAATCTTTGGCCCTAAACTTAGATTGACGGGTTGGCGCATGGGTGTGTTCGGATCTTTTATCGGCGTCACACTGGTATTCCTCATCAACCTCATCGCTACAGTCTGGGCTGTCATGAAATACCCAGTGGAAGCGGGTATCGGAACTTTTTTCTCTGGCCATTGCGAGGACGTAAAAATTATGTCGATCTGGATCCACTTTGGTATAAATGCACTGGGTACACTTGCACTGTCCAGCAGCAATTACACCCAACAAGTTTTGATGAGGTATTCCCCGAATTGCCAAACAATTTCTGCAGAAGTCTAATTCCACTAAGTCCCACTCGGGCTGATATCAACAAGGCACACAATCAAGGACGGTGGCTAGATATCGGTGTGCCGAGCGTTAGGAACATGCTGGCGGGTATAAATCGCAGACGAACTGTGTGGTGGTGGTTTCTGGGGTTGTCTTCAGTCCCTCTTCATCTATTGTATGTATTTAACGTCTCCTGAAGGTTGGAGGTTTAACACCATCCAGGTATAACTCTGCCGTCTTTTCGACACTGTCCACAAGTAACTACGCAGTCGCCGTCACTCCCGGGAATATCTTTAGCTCCAGTTCGGTTTTGCCAGTAGTTCATTGGCATCAAAGCGCCGAAACCTACATTAACCCTTCTCAATTCACGTTTTCGGCAAACTACACATCAGCATTATTGTTACACAACTATCAATCAATGTTAAATAACTATACGTCGTTGTTTCAACAATGTTCAACCCCAAGCAACAGCACGTTTGCATCGCTCAATCTTTATAAAACATCGCTCAACGGCTATATCTCATATTTTTTAGACCCTAACAGTACGGATTTTGGGTCACACTATCTGTACTATCTGGAGCACCGGGATAAATTATATTTTAAACAGAACTTCACGGATTTGGCATTCAATGACAATACTCTGTCATTGCTGCTTAATTTTCAGTACCTATTATCAGACGCCGAAGCAAGTTTCAACCAAAGTCAGCCTTGGAAGACCCTGATTGACAATGCTCGAAAGTCGGAGACTCTACCCGAACATAACAAATCCTGGACGAAGCTTGCAGTACCTGATTGTGTCAACACTTATAATTCGAATTTTCTCCCCAAAAACAGGAATCTCATAATATTGATACACCGTGAGGACAATATGAACGGCTTCTTAAATGGAATAGAGATTTCCTCATCCATAGGAGAACCACAAGGCTGGATTGGATGCTCGGGGTATATTAGTAATCACCTCACGGCCTGCAACAAACTCGAATCAGTAGTATCTGACATCAGAAACGGGGGAAACTGGACTATGAACCAAGATGTTGTTAAAGAATGCCGGAGTGAAAAAATGGAAGAGCGGTGTAAGCTGCAATTTTCTACAACAATTTTATCAATAGTCATTATCTGCAACTTCGCCAAGGGGCTGTGCATGCTCCTTGTCTTCTCTGATTGTGACTTCTATCCACTGGCGACAATCGGCGATGCTATCCAGAGTTTTATGAGAGAACCAGACCCTTATACATCAGGAATCTGTTATGCTGGAAAGTCGTATATTGTGGGCCAGAGCAAATTTAACCTGCCATGGCACACTGGCAGGCCACGACCATCACAGTGGAGATCAGAAGGGTACCGCTGGTGGAAAGTAGCCAGCTTAACGAGGTGGATTGGGAGTATAGTTATCATATCTGCTTCACTTATTACGGCAGCCGGGCTTTTGTCTTCCTCGGTTAACAGCGATCGCCAATTTTACGGCAATAGCAATATTAAACATACGTGGGCACGTGGATTTGGCCAGGCTAATCTCGGTTCGATTCTTCCATGGCACGACTTCACCCAAACATGGCTCTTCAGGGCTGTTCTCCTCGCCAATACACCACAGCTGTTATTCTCCATTCTTTATCTGATTTACAACGCGATCTTCACTAGCATACTCATGGGTAGAGAATGGAACCGATACGCATACTTTCGAAAATCCTTACGTGTCAGCGATCCGGCGATTGGACAGAGGTCAACTTATTGGTTGCATGTCCCATTCCGGTATGGTATTCCTCTAATGATACTCTCTGGATTGCTTCACTGGCTTATATCGCAATCATTATTTCTTGTGAGAGTTGAAATTTTGCCAAATTTTGACCAGTACCCAGCACACGAAAGTAACCCACGACAAACATTCGATAGCGGTACTCTCTCTGCAGTCGGCTACAGCACAATCTCTATTATATTTGTGTTACCGGTGGCAACAGTTGCGGTAGTTGCAGTTGCGATCTGTGGAATCCAGCGGTTCAAATATGATATGCCGGTTGCTGGGTGCTGTTCGGCAGCTATTAGCGCAGCGTGTCACCCGTTGGATATTGGCGATACGGACACCCTTCGCCCATTGAAGTGGGGTGAGGTAAGCGCCGTAGATGACGGCAGCATTAGGCACCTGACATTTTCCGACGGCGATGTGACGGCACCGAGGGAGGGCGTGTTGTACGCTGGATGCGGGACATAGGGATTGAGCCACGAGAGGTGGTGGGACCTAGCCGGTTTCTAGTGGTGGTATGACGTTTTTCTCTGGTTTGTTTTGTGGATGGTATTGGAGTATGAAGTTGAGGGGATCGGACGTAATAGTAGCTTTAACGAAGTCAGAAATGTACTTTTCGTGCCTTTTCACCCTACAAATGAGGAATGGAATGGCACCACCATTTCGTGCCATTTGAAGCGTACACATTCGATTTGTGATTTTTCGTACTCCCACAAAAAGCGCCTTAAATCGAGTACAATCAACAGCTGCTAATATAGTGGAACCGGGCATTGTCATTCTCCAGATAGCGCTAAGGTACATTTGAGTGTAGTGGCAAAAACCTTACGGATTTAGTAGCATTTGTAGTGTCATTTGTCGTGACCTTTTGGATTACAGATGACACTACAGGTATACAGCTAGTGTCATCCAAATATTATCCAAATCACATTATAACTTTGCTTTCTTGCCATGAAAATCGTACAACTATATTATCTCAGCAATGCAACTTTATCATTCATTTATAGCTTCATCTGGACCACGATCTCGCGGCATGGGCACTAAAATCTGCCAATTCACGACCCATCGGTGATCTAGATAGCCCGGCCGGCTATATGGGCGGTCAGTTATTTTTGTTTCGCCGTTATATGGCTGCTAAGCTAGGCCGTCACACATGCAACTGCTTTACGTCTGTTGACTTACGATTTTGTCCGAAAGGCCTACGGGTTTCTAGAAGGCTAGCGAAGCTGCTTGAATGGACTGGAGAGTGGTTACTAATGATCTGAGTCGCCGAGCAGACTCATACATGATGAGTCACTCGCCACTTTCATAGCCACTCTGTTAAACTTATGGTTCTAGAGTTGTCTTTATTGTCTCTATACCCGGAGAATGACTTCTTTTATATACTTGTGCATACGGTGCCATGAGATCATGCCGAGGCCCATGATGCCGAGGGGTGGACGTCATGATGCCCTACGCCTCCATGATGCCATAAGCACTACCATCAGAAGTGGCCGCATGGCCGCACCGTCATGACTATATGACGTCGGCCCTATATGATATATTAACACACTGGTTGATTTATAATGTATGTTCGCGATGGTTTCTCCGCGGAACTTCAGTTTTCCTTGGCTATATAAAGCATTGATTTCTCCCGTAGTTAGAGAGAATAGACAGACAGATTAGATCTTCTCCTTCTACCCTCAATATCGTCTCAACAATGACGCGCTTACCTAAACCCATGGAATATGGGTCATGACAGCTTATGAGCGAAACCGCTTGCTAGTGGGCTCGCTCTTCCCTCCGAGTGTTATTCCATATGTACAGAATCATTTGCAAGATCTCTGAACTGAAAACGCGGCAAAACAAGACAAACTTACGGAACGAAGCAGAAAACGAAGTGTCAGCGAGGTTGCCGCTTCGGGGGGGTAGAGGTCGCCGGTGCCGCCGCCACTCCTCCTGAAATCACCCAACATTGCGGCAACCCCCCTGGTGAGTGTGGGAGGTTCTTACTGGGTATTTTCTGATGAGTTTTGGAAGCGGTGGGCGATCTGGAACATCTGCTCTGGATGGTAGTCGATGTATGCTTGGTAAGCGCTGGAGATCCATCGGCCCAGGAGTTGGATTGTGGTGTCGGAGAGGCTGGCTGCCTTTGCGGTTGTCGCTGCTCCTCGTCGGAACGACTGGCCTGAGTATGTTCCTCTGACTTCCAGTTGGGTTAGGAGTTCGCGTAGGTGCTGGAGCAGGTATTCTCTGATGAAGGCTTCGTTTCAGTCCTCCAGGAATCGTGTGAATAAGGGTGCCGGTGGGTCCAGTTTGGGCAGAGGTCGTGCAGGTGGCGCATGACCGCGACCGGACATGTGGCGTCCCCTGAGCTGGGGAGTGTGATTGTGACGCCTTTTCGGAAGGGGTCTGTGTTGCAGTTTGGGAGGGTGAGAAGCAGTCGGTCTTCTTCGATTTGAATGGATCTTCGTGTTAGGTTCCACTGTGCGAATTCTGTGGGGCCGTTGGCCCGGTCTTTCTCTGACTAGGTGATTTCGCCCGCCCGTAGGGCTGCAGAAGCAGGGGCTAGGAAAGCAGTAGCTAGAGAGGTTTTGGGAAAAGAAGCAGTGGCCAGAGAGGCAGTAGGCAGGGGAGCGTTCGCTAGAGAAGCGACTGCGAGACGAATGGTGTCTATAGATGTGATGGTGTGGCACGGTGGCCAAAGATGGGTTGTCTAGGGAAGAGGAGATAGAGTGGTAGCAAGACGAGCGGTGGCTAAAGGAGCGGTGGTCCGAGAGGCGGTGGCCTGAAAAGCGATGACCGGGGATGTAGAGAGAGAGAGGTGGTAGCAAGTCAAGCGGTGGCTAGGGGTGCAGTAGCAGGAAGCGGTGGCCAGAGAGGCGGTGGCCAGGCATATGTGGGCTCGAGAAGCGGGGCAAGAGAAGCTGAAGCATGAAGCGGTGCCTACCGAAATAGTTGCTAGCGAAGCGTTAGCCAGGGAAGCGTTTGCCAGGGAATCGTTAGCTAGAAGATTGGTGGCAAACAAAAGTGGTAGCGAGTGGCAGGAGAAGCAGTATCAAGTGAAGAGGTGGCTAGAGAGGCGGTGCCTGGGGGAGGGGTAGTGAGGGACGCGGTGGGGATAGGCGAGGTGGCGGAGAAACTTTGGCTATAGAAGTGGTGGTAAAAGTGGCGGCTTGGGGTACGGCTATGTGTGAAATAGATCGCAATAGGCAATGGTGGGTTGATGCTGAAGCCGCTGCTTGCCTACCCACTGCCACTCCGCTCCTTCCTATATACTCCTTTCCTTCGCTTCAGACTTCCTCAAACTCAAGCTTAAACTGTTAACTCAAACTCAAGGTTTGGTCGCCAGCCCTTGGCCGGCCCCGGCCTTCCTCTCCTCGCCTCCACTGGCCGTCTGTCGGGTCTTAAGCTTTCTCGGTCATTCTCGTCGGCTCACGCAGACCCCATCGCACCCACTAGCTCTCAGTCAAGCTGAACCATATATCAGTGCCAGCTGCGAAGTCAATTCACAGATTGGTGATGTCATCATGGCTTAATACCCACGGTGCTAGTTGTAAAATTTATGTTTCGCCTGCCTCTCTCTAACACCGCACAAAGAACAGTGATTGCAATCACCCGGCACGACCAAAAACAGCCCGAGGGCAACACTAAGCGAACGGCTTTACGACCCAGTGTGGTCAACCGTCCCATCCGAGGGCCGGGGACGGTAGTGCCGTCCTAATTCTTGCCATGACGGACGGGACGGCGCAAATCTCCTGGGTGATGTCGGACGGACGGGACGGTTGACCACACTGCTGCAAATCCACAAGAAAATGCCTATGCCTTAAATATACTGTCAGTTCCTATCTTTTAACACTGTTTTTAGAACTCCACCTACCTGCAGATGGCGGACAGCTTCCTCTGTAGTAGCAAATATGTTGACGCTAGTTCACCGATGTCACTGCTCGGTGTTTAGCCCGGAGGCTCTCGACGTCATTCGGAGGTGTGGCCGGTGGCTTCTTGGGCATTGAGCCGAGAACACCGGCCTTCCATCCGGACTTGAGCACGACATCCGGCTCCGAATGCTCGGCTCCGGGTATGATATGGTTCCGGGCGGGCCCCGTATATGGCACCTACCGGGCATGACGCCCATTCTCTTATATAGAGCTTTCTCGTTCTCGCTCTTTGTACTTTAGACAATTCGGCATTTACGTTCTTTCTCTCTGATTTGCTCTCAACAAGATATCTCCCCTGCTCCTGGTTCTACCAACCACTCCTGCTGGAGTGAATTCTGTTGGAAATCTGCTCAAACCCGCACCCGAGTCCGACCGAGTGGAGGAGCGGCCAATTTGGTCTTGTCATTCGGTATATAGAGAGACCTCATGTCAGACTTAATACACTATCGCTTATAGACATGCTCACAGCGACCGCTACCATTTCCAATAAATCCAACACCTCCTGAATGGCACTCTCGATAGCAGGATGTGCTGTTGGCCTTATCGCAATAGCTGGAACAAACATGGCGAGCTGCAACTCATTGTCGGATAGCAGTGCAGCCGTGTGGCCCTCGGTTAATTGTAGGCTACTCATTGCACGGAAAATGAAGTGCGCAGCTAAGGTGGTGGTTGTAGTGGCAGGTAGAGGACAAAACAAAGGAACGAAGTTGGTAAGGCATAAGGCCAGTACGTACTACTTGTACGTACATAAATTGTTTAAGGCAACATGGGCATACTGCACTTAATCACACGCACTTTTCGTTGCCGCCCGCATCGCCGCCCGACAGTCATACTTTGACTGTTCCTAGCCACGGCCTCCTTCCGCAGCCACCTCCGCACGGGACGAATGGAGGTCTATGACGCAGAACTGTGGGCAATTGGAGTCGCACTCCGAGAGTCAGTCAAGAAGAGAGACGCACTGCATGAAAATGGAGTGATGAAGGTGGCAGTTTTAGCGATTCGCAGGCGGCCATCCGACGGACAGAGCACCTGGAGCCTGGGCCAGGGCAACCACTAGCCAGGTGAATTAACCGACTAGAATCTTCTGTGAGGTTGCCGTGTAGACTCATACATGGTTAGTCACTCGCCACTTGCATAGCAGTAGAGTTCGCTAGGTGACCGGACACCTGCGCACGCATCTATCGACAACCACTCGATTAATCCGCCTCTCACCACAACCACAATAGCTAATAATACCAGCATTTAGAGAGTAAAAGAGAATCAACTGAAGTACATTCTACCAGTGGGTAGGGCCTCCATGCCTGCGCAGGCAGGATACTACAGGCTCTGGCATGCTATCTATGATCTTATAAATCTCAACCGATGGCAATCCTTCACACACTTTCTGTGCAAGAACTATCAACACCTCCTTATTATGGGGTATTCTCCTCCTCTCCTAGTCTGTTTTCCTGTATTGCCTTTTGAAAATAGCCCAATCATTTTCAATTGGATTAAGATCTGGTGAGTATAATGGCCAATCCATTCTTTGAATACCATGTTGAAGGTGATGCTTTCATGTATACTCTGAAGTATGATAGCTAGCTCCATCCTCAATTGTTTGTACACCATCTTCAAGACCTCCAGCTTTCTCATATAGTGGTAGGAGGTATGGCAGAAGGATCTTATGAATATACTGCTGGGAATCAAAGCCAAGTCGATCTTTTTCAGTTTTTCATTCATTTTCAGTTTGCTGACACATAACAAGAAGTGGTATATGATATCCATAAGTGAATGCATCCCAAAACCATACTCCAAATGGTTCTCTAATAAAAGTTGGTTGAAGATTCTGCAGTTGATAGGCAGTATTGTGACCTGGAGTTCGTCATATGTTGCAGCACCATTCAGTCACTGCACCTAGGTGCAACCGAACTTCATCTGTCAAGCAATGCTTTCACCATCTTTTCAATTCCCACTTTTATCGTTTCCTACTCCACTCCTTTCTTGCTTTGTGACTCTTCTGATTAACATAGGACTTGCATCGTGCAAGGAATATCCATCAATTAATGGTACACAGGTAATCTCCTGTAGTACGGTGGTAAACAGGTAGATGAGCTTCATTGGTGATTTTGGCCAAAGTCATGTGAGGATGTTCATCAGAGATCTGTCACAAACGTCTCTTGTCACACTCATTTAATATGGGTTACTGGCCTTCACGTGGTGGTGGCTTGACTTCACCGTGGTTGCCCCAGTAGTTGACCATTGCTTGTGCCAGACTCTTGGAAACGCCTGTAGTGTGCTGAATATTGCGATAACTTGCACCTATTGCATGTTGCTCGATTACAATGACTCTATCACTTGCTGTAGCTTTGCGTCGTTTGGCTGTCGCTCGATCTTGTGGTATTGTGTGATTGTGAAGTAGGGGACTCGCAATCACGACATGTCTTGTTTAATGTGGTGTCCGGTCGCCTAGCGAACTGTACTGATAGCCACAGATATTGGAATTATAGATGTATGTAGTTGCTTCACCCTTTCATAGGTGATCCCTATGTATGCCTTAATACATGTACATGAAGCTACTCCTTTCTACACATGTGAATGCACTCATTCCCATGTCCTATGATCCAGCTTCAGCTCTTCAGCTTGTATGCCTTATGTGTTTCAGCTCCTCCTGATCTCTCATTACCTCGTGATCCTGCAATCTATTAATACGAGATTACCGACATTTCTACTTTTAACTCTTTCCCATCTTGCTGTACTTCGTGGAGCAAGATCATATATTCATCTGCTTAATCTCTAGTGTAGATTCATGCCGAGGGAGAGTTTTTGGTGAGCGGTGATTGGCAGAGGTTTTGTCATGATATGGTCAAGATTGTCCTCACGTCTGACATGTGTAAAGTCTAGGATACCTCATTCTTGGATGTCGCAGGAGTTCTTGTTCCCTATATCGATGTGGTTCATTCGTACCTTGGATGCTTTATTGGTGATGTTCTCGAGGGCTCCAGGGCTGTCAGAGTATATGGTAGTAGAACCATGTAGCAATGATCCAGTAACGTCTTTCGGTAGCTGGATAAGTCATTGGACTATCTGGCCGGCTTTGGAGCATGCTACATCTTTGGTCTCCGTGGTAGATAGTACCACTATCCCTTGCTTTCTTGATTGCCAGGAGGTCGGGTCATTGGTCATGAATATATAACCTCCTTGAGATTTTCGCTCTTGGCTGATTTGAGTCAAATCCGAGTTGGTATAACAGTGGAGTTCGGTGGTGCTCGAGAGGGAGTATCAGTGTTGTAAGTTTGCGCTTTTCTTGAGATATCAGAGTGCTCGTTTGGCTGTGGCCATATGCCTTCTTGGGAATTTGGCGCTGTATCTGCTGAGGGCGGTGATGGTATGTGCTAGGTCTGGGCGAGTCCTGAGGGCAGGGTATATCAGAGATCTGACGATCAATTGGTAGAGAGCGGTGTCGGCATATCCTTCATCTTCTTCGTACTCATGAAGTCTAACGTTTGGGTCCACGGGTGTGGATATAACATTCGCCTTGTATATATCGAAGTGTCTAAATATTGTCACGATATAGGCATGCTGGCTGAGGGTAATACCATTCTCATTGTAGTCGATCCCGAGGCTTAAGAACTTGGTTACGGTGCCGGCGCCGCGCATTTTGTGATTATCTTTTAGAGCTTTCTTGACTTCTTCGTCAGCACTGTTATCTGCATGGAAAACAAGGATTTCAGTGACATAAAGGTGGAGGAGGACATCAAGGCGGATATACAGGTTTGGGACAGTGTTCAATTATCTGAAATTGAGAGAGAGGAGAAAGCTGTTGATATCTTCATGCCATAGTCTTGGGGCTTGTTTGAGGCCATAAAGTGTCTTATTCAGTCTAACACAAGCATTCGTGTGTACAGTCAGGTCTAGCTATTCGATGCCTTTCAGTAGTTCCTTGTGGACTTCCCTATTGATCTTTGGATTCAGGAATGCCGTGACTACATCCAAGTGATGGATTTTCCAATCAAATTTGACAGTCATGCTGAGTAGGTATCTGAGTGTGGTAAGTTTTCCAACTGAAGCCTATGTTTCCTCAAAGTCTATTCCCTTGACTTGTGCGTTTCCTGTTATAACTAACCATGCTTTATAGCGTTCGGAGTTGTCTCTATTTCGCTTGGTCTAAGAAAACCCATTTGTACAATATTGGATTTAGCTCAGAGGCTGGTATGGGATTAGCAAGAGTGACGGTCTTATTGGTTGTGATAGAGTTGTACTCTTCTTCCATTGCTTTCTTGCAGAACTGCTTCTTGAGCCAGTCATGGCTTCCTCATATGTGAGACTGTCATCTTCTTGCATGTTTTGAGCGGCTACATTGGCGCTTTGATCGAGAGCCTGAATACTTTGGCTTATCGTTATCCGGCCCAAGGCTCGCTGCTTGGTAGGCATTGTAAGCCCTTCCCTTCTGGGGGGTGCTCGCATGGAGGTATTCCGCAGTTTTTGCTGCTCGGGATATTGTTACTCACGGTATTGTACTTCCTGACGCATACTCTCTGATCGGCACTCTGTGTGCACGCTTCTATCGATATTGCTTGTGCTGTTTTAGCGGTCTTCAGTGCTAATTTCAATGGTGTCATCTTCTTCGATGTATTCGACTTGTGTCAGTTCTTCTTCTGGTAGCCCGAATGGATCTTTAGTATCTTCTTTCTCGTTCGGTGCTATTGAACAGGAAGTGTAAGCATTCTTTTCTTCATCAAAGATAGCATCAGACGATTGTACTACTTTCTGATGATGAAAGTCGTAGATCATCCAGAGTGTGGTCGAATTGTGGACATAGCCAACCATCATGGCCGGTTTGGATCTAGCTCCCATCTTAGAATCTATTGTTTGCTCCTTTGGTATTCTCTTATAGACATAATATCCGAAGCAGTATAGGAGGTGGAGAGAATCCCTGCACTCGATGGGATTGCCGTATTCATCCTTGTTTGGTTTACTATTCTTCTATAGCACTTTGTGGGGAGTTTTGGTATTTAGTGCTGCACTCGGAGTTCTCTGATTGAGAAAGCTAGCCATGTTGACTGCTTCCCCCCAAAACTGTATTGGTACTTCAGACTCAATCATGAGAGTATGAGCCTTCTTGGTCATTGTTTCTATCATTCGTTCACAGATACCGTTCTTGTACTTGGTATAGGGCAGCATTAGCTTGAAGCTAATATCCTGAGTTTGCAGGATGCCTCGGAAAAGATTGTTATCACATTCTCCCTGTCCATTGTCGCATCGGAATCATCTTGTGTCATAGTCAAGAGCTTTTAGCCTTGTGTCGAATGCTTCGAACACTGCGGTACAAGTTTCCGCCTTTTTATTGGGTAGGAAGTCGACGGTAGTCGGTTATGAGTAGTCATTAATAAAGATGATATAGTAGCGGACACCTCCCTTCTTGGGGTATTGGAATGGTCCGCAGAGGTCAGAGTTGACAAGCTCCAAGGGTTTGGATGTTTTCTTGACTCGGATTCAAATGATTTTTCGATGATGCTTGGCTAAGATGCAGATGTGGCAGAGAGAGTTGTCATGGGTATAGTCCTGGATCAGAGATTTCGTGGAGACATAGTTTAGGTGTCCAAGTCGTTTTTGCAACATGGCTGATTCTTAAATTGACAGAGACCTGATGGGTAATTTGATCCTTCGGGTAGTCTGGTCAGGTTTGTAATATCTGTCAGGAGCAGAGGTAGAGGCTGTGACAGCAACCTTAAAACATGCTTCTACGGTGTTGTCAATTATATATATGCCTCCAGATCGTTTCCTATTAGCCTTTAGTCGGGATATTTCATGCTTCATTGGCTGTTACTGAATGTCATTGTCAAGCCATGTCATCTAGATGCGAAAATGAAGGTAGTGACATTCCAAATGTAGCGGTATGGAGAGTATCGGTGCAGTATCCTTCGAATACAGTTAACTTCCCATGATAGTAGGCCATTACGATTGTTTTGTCTCTTAGGGTTAGGGTTAGGGTTAGGGTTAGGGTTAGGGTTAGGGTTAGGGTTAGGGTTAGGGTTAGGGTTAGGGTTAGGGTTAGGGTTAGGGTTAGG
>MU122610.1:0-21300 GCA_014904905.1 Wilcoxina mikolae CBS 423.85 | reverse complement strand
TCTTTGACCACGGACCTCGTAATTTTACTAGACGTCCTTACACCAACCACTTCACCCAGGAGTTGACACACAGTTGTCTATTACTTGCTGCAACCACAGTAAAGCACTCCTTCGACAACTGGGCAGCCAGCGGCTTTCTTAGTGTACCATTTGAAGCGGATACATACAAAGCAACATAACTACATTCCTATGATATACTCAGTATCTAACAAGTTACCAGGAACTTACACCGACCTATACACACAATGGGAAAGCAATCCAGAACTGAATCCGAAGCAGATCGTTCAAATTGACATGAAAAGAATTGACAGGGCTAAAGGTATTAATTGGAAAGCTTTGTCAGTCACTCGGTGGGATGCGAATACTGTGATTGTGGATGAGGACGTTGATGAGTAGCAGCAGCTGATTTGGTATATTGTCATATTGTAGATTAGATTTGTTGTAATTATAATCCGAAGCTGGGACAGATTGCAAGAGGTTTCTGAAAGAAATATATTTGCATTAGACTCTAACAGGATCACGGTCAAGCTACTGTGAGATTCTGGTGATCCCATTCATGGTCTCTGATGAGCGACCGTGAGGTTTGACAGGAATTTGGCCATCATACCCACAGACTCAGACAAGCGATCGTACGGTCTGACAATCACACCCGAGAACTCTGACATGCTACCATAAGATTATGGCGATTGCACTCCTGGACTCTGACAAGCGACTGTACAGTCTGAGATGATCATGGCCATCATACCCGCAGACCCTGACAAGCAACAGTGAGGTCTGACAGGATCATGGCCACCCACATGACACCTTTGGTACCTGAGGCGTAACAAAATCAGACTCTTTTGATATCGCACCTAGATATGCCTCGTGAATCAGAAATAAGGTTGAAATATTACTGCCAGTTAATGTATATTATGGGTGTGTTACCAGAGTGTTATCCGAGTTATACATAATGGGCTTGGGCATATTTGCATTTTCCGGCATTATATCTGTTGCTGGAGATTACGGTAAGTCATATGGCATACAGTAAGTTACAGGTAACGAGTTACCAATTTCCAGACATTTCTCGACTAGTCTCTTGGCTACTTCAATCCACTTCACAATAATGACCACCAATGATGCATTTATCTCTCCATTCTGCTGTCTCTCCCTGATAGACCAAGGAATAGATGCCATCCCACTTTTGCAGGGACTGCGACTCCTTCTTTCTCCGCCTGGATTTTTTCCCTCATCTTTTCAAGGCCTACAGATCCTCTGCCGATGTATCTTACCAGCGAAACAGCATGAATCTTCAGTCTCTCCCTTGATTCATTACCCTCCATATCAATGATTCCTTGTCGACCGATCTTGCTGCGTTAATGATGACATCTAGGTACAGGAGCGCCATCTCCACAGTGGCGCTCCGGTGTATGATTGCGGTTATTGCACCCATGGCATTTCTTTGTGTATTCATGAACCGGATGTGGGCCGGAGCTGGCTGACGAAACAGTGCTCTGCTGTTTGTGGATGAAACTTACTCGTACATCTGGATGTGTGTCAGTTGGATGCCCTCATATCTTCTTGGGATCATACGCCTGTCAGTCATGCTCGAGCCATTCGTCAGAGCCTGGGCTTGTCCTGGCCTGCTCGTGATCGCTGCCTCAGCTGCGCCGGTCTTTGCAGTCGCGACTTTTTGCTGGTTACGTTGTGGAACTCTCCCCAACCATCTAGTCGGTGTTGGCTTTGTTGCCGGTGACGGTGTTTGGGCGGGGGTTGGGGTCGGAGTCCATGGCGAGGCTGATGTCAGAGTCAGTGTTGTCAGCTACATCGGCTGCTGCGGCTGTTGCAGTTGGGCTTGCAGCTTCATCGGTTCTCGCTCTTTTCGCACAATCGTGCCGGCTTGTGCGTGTTTCCATTACTCCAGTGCGTTGTCAGGCTCTAGTTTTCTCTGGCCTGGTGCAGTCTCCACCAGAACCATTGTGACCATAATAGTGATGCCCGTCCCCAACAGTACGTCGTCTATGTGGCGTGCATCCCATTTGCTATCTCTTACTTCCAAACATCCTCTCATGGTGATCCATGGCACTTCCTCGCGCGCTGCATGTGTTTTAATTGGTTTTACCAATTTTTCAACAGTTTGGTTCAGCAGTGCCACCTCACATGCCTGCTGCCTGATCGTTCTTTCCATTCACCTTCTCCAGTCCCCCTGTGTGCTTGATGCCACGGGATTCTTGTGCTTCAGTCATCTCCCGTTCTTGTTTCGCATTGGAGGCTGACTTGGGTTCAGGCCTTCTATTATGTCATGTGCCTCTCCTGATACGTCACCTACTACACCTTATGCCTCACCTACTTCTCCCATCTTCAACTCACTATCGTCGTCAGTCGCTACCTTCTTGATTGTACCTCCCGCGGGGCCTCCTCACCCTGGCGTCCACCTCTTTATTGGTTCATCGGTCACTGTGTCTTCGGGTGGTCGAATTGCATTCGTTGTGTGTGCGCTCTGCTGCTGCGAGTGAGAACCTATTCTAACATTCCAGAGGCGGTGAGAGTGCCAAACCAGGGTCAATTCGATGCTTAAGTTCGATTGTTGGTATCTGCTTGTCAATTACTATCGTGGTTGTTGACTTATTTTCCTTTTTTGTTCTTCGCCAAGACTTTCAATGGCATAGTCCTTTTGATCTCAGTGGTCTTGACGTATCATATCATTTTGATCTCTTGGCTTCCAAGAAAGTAGAATTATTTCAATTGTTCGGTAATCAAACGCTTTGTCAGCATCAATGCAAACTCAGATACATTCGCATCTGCAGGATTGCAGTGGCAATCGGATTATCGGTGACAACAGCTGGCATCATATCCATATAGTATTCATCATTAATTGTTCATCAAGGCTGTGGTTGATTCCAAATCAGTACATCTGATTCTGTTCATGTGATATCTGAATCGAGTAATATCTTGTGGTTATTGGAAGAGGTACAGGGATGGTGATTCTTCAATTCAGATTCAACAATCGTTGAGTGATAGTATGTGACCCCGCTTTGAGCGTACCCAGTGGTATGTAATCTGTGAGGTGTGTCAAATTGTTTGCTGAATTTATCTTGCCTTTCTTAATATTCAAGTGTGCTTTAGACCAGGAGGTTTGTGAACAATGAGAAGTATGATCTTCGGGTAATGCCAAGTGTACTTCACTTGTAAGCACCCCTGGACTCCCATATGCACTTGTTTGAAACTTGGGTGTAAGGTACATTTGGGTCGTAAGTGCACATGGCCTTCCAAGTACACTTAATTCCTACTAATATGTGGAAGTGCGTGTGCACCTGGGTCTCAGTTTCCCTTGGTAGACATGTGCAGTTGGCAGCCAGGACCACGTAACTGACATTGATTTATAGTTACTTTCCGAAAGACCTGTGCATAGCAGCAATAATCATACAAGCACATGGCACCCACTGTCTGCCATGATGTAGTCTTCAACCGTATTCACTCAATTGACATATGTACACATATCGACTTACTAACAACTGTACTATCATTATGCTAGTTTTCACTACAGTATTGGATCCAAATGAACCAATACCTCAGTGATGTTGTAAGCCCGTATGTCGTCGTATGGTTCAGTATGCGTAAATACAGTTGCAAACGTGAATAAATCATAATGATCTCAATAGTGTAGTAAGGTAGTAAGTAAGTAAGTAACATAATCACTATGGTGCGAAAAGCACTTTGCGAGGTGACTTTATATGAATGGGGCTCTCCCGGCCTCGGCTGTAAACTGAACTGGAGTTCCATGTGCACTTACAAGGCCAAGTGCACCTGTGAGTCAAGTGTACTTAGAAGGCCAATTGCACCTGGCGCCTCTATTACATCATATCCCCAACTATTCACAGACAGTCTGGGATATGGCATATATTTACATAGAGACGAACAAGAATAGGTGCATAGCCTTTCTTACATTTGCATAAGTACAACACCCAATCAGTGCCATCATGGTGGCCTCACTGTGAATCCGATCCATGGGATAATCAACCTCCAGTGGTAGGTGGTAAAACCAATGCCGAGGCCATTTGTATTGGGCAAAATCCATGAGAAAAGAAGAACACGAGTAGAACACAAGACAGAAATGTCCAATTTACAATGAATGCTCCAGGTTCACATTGGAATTGAAGCCTCCCCAGCACTGTTGAAAGTCCATGGTTCCGATTATCCAAGTAGACTTCCGGTTGCTCTGAATTTAAGCAATTGATCTCTGTAGGGCAACCACGGTGGTGTTCAAATCAGGAAATACCATTGGCCGATTTGCGGAAGTCATTTGGCATCAATATATTGAAGTTGACATGTAATATACAGTATGATGTTTCAAAGTCCAACTAATGATTTGATTGTACTTGTATAATATCATTCGTTGAATGTGTTCGTGAATGTTATCTGAGGGGCAAGACCTTTGTGGCCGGTATCATATCACGCACCAGTTAACTAGCATAATTGAATCATGTACTTGTCGTGGTCACAGCGGCTGTTATTGAGAGCCCTTGGATTGATATAATTTCTCATGTGCGTTTGAATATCAAAGAACACAGCAGACCTCATTGGTGATAGTCTCCGCTCACATTATTAATCATTTGAGTCTCACCGATTAGCACCAGATTGACTCGTGTATCAGTCATTTGCATTCGATTTCCCATTGTCATTCTATTTCAAATTGGTTGCATTGTCTTGGCCTCGTTCAGCACTCGATTGCCGTCATGATTTGAAGAGATTCATTCTTACATGCGCATCAGAGTTGCGGTATCTAACTAGTATGTGTACCATAAGGTCGTACTCACAAACTAACAGAGTATGCTTCCGCTCCAGGTGGATAAAGGCCGCCACTTTCGATGCATTCGACCTCTGAATAAACAAAAGTAGTGCGTTTGCACACCTCATATCTTTCAGAGGCTAGCTGTACAGGATACGCCATGAAATTTAGTTGTCATGGGTTCGTTTGGTGCTCTCGGAGATAATGGGCAATTTTAGAGGGTATCATTCGTTGTTATATCTGATACGTAAGAATCAGTCATTCAAGGTCATACTCACCATTTTATTAGGTCCGTCCCTACCCTTGGCTCTGAAGGTCCAACGCGGTCGCTTTCCGAATAGTCCAAGGCGATAGTATTCACATACACACATTTAAGCATTGCAATTGTTTCGAATATCCTGCTGCCCTGACATCCCAATAGCTGATTTGGCTGACTCTTGTGTGTCAATATCATTGCTTCAGGGGTGATAGGTTTCCATCTTCGTCAACCGATTAATGATGAATAGGATCCCCGTGTCTCCAGACATGGTCGCTTCTGGATCATTTCAACGCCCTTGATGTACCTCCTTAAGTACGCGTGTGTCCATCGTTGGCCAATATAAATCCCTAGTGACTAATTGAGCTGGTTTGACTGTTCAGAGCTCCAAGGTGACTGGCTCGGAGTTGTCATGAAATACACCTATCACTGTACCATGAAGAGCATCTTCCGCAGAGACCTAAATTTTCCCCTCACCGGACTGTGCTCCTGCATGTCACTCCATTGTCTCTCGTCTTCGGCTTTGGCTGCGGCTTTGGCTGCGGCTTTGGCTGAAGCCATTAGGCTATCAATTAGCATACCCGAGAAGTCGAATGCGAGTGGGTCAGTGGCCTGGGATTCATTTAATCACAGGTAGAAGGTCAACGAAGGGTTCAAATGACAGAATTGCCAAGAGCCGTCTGACATGTGTCTCGTAGCCTATCTCATAATAGGAACATCTTCACAGGATATTGGCCTGGTATTTTGTGTCTTCCCGGTGCTCTATAGTGGGGTTGTACTTGGAGCCATGTGCACTTGATGTCCACCGGATGATGATTTATCATTCCAGGACATCTGTTGCGGTTTTCTTTGTAGTAACGGTTTCTCAAATTCCGGAACAGTCATTGAACTCTCTATGAAGTTGTTGCTCTGTCGAAAAATATATGCGGTGTTGATTGTCATCGATTCCCATCAATCTTCTCATTGATAATACCTTTTCCATTTCCACTGGGGCTTTGGTGCTACTGTATCTCCATTTAATTGCATGTGTCGCAGAATCTCTTATAATGAAAGTGTTCTGAAAGAAAATGATAAACTTTGAACATAAACTTTTAACGCCATGTTGCCAAGAAGAATTGTTATCCTTCCCAAATGGGTGCACAGTTGAAACCAGCATTCGAGAATTTGCATTCTGAGGTTCTCCAATTGTTCAAACTGTGCCATCCGCCCCGCAACCGTTTGTCATCACTGTTAACATGGTTGAGAATCTCAATAATCAATGGAATAGGACACCCATTCTTAATAGTGTTCGTGTTGGGAGCTCACTAGTTAACTTCTGTGATTCAAGTCACAGTCCTGCGTTTCATCAAAATATGGGGACCAGTGATGATGACCTCTGGATGACAACATTGGCTATATTTATATCGATGTAGGCATTTAGAGTTCAGGACCCAACGTCCAACATGATATAGAAACGCTCATATGGCAGCTTGTTCCCGGGGTCAATCGCATGGTCAATAGACCGGTGTGGTATTACGGTCTACTCTTTTCCTGAAGTGGTCCTCAATGAACTGTTGCCATTGTGTTGGGCGATCGGTGCGAGTCAATCATCTCTGCTGTATCGCCCAGTATCTCTTATTCAATAGTGTTTCGCCTCCACTCAAGTTAGCAAATTTGATCAATTCATAACATTCTGGTGTAAATGTCACGTACATCAGGAGCCACAGTTATAACGTCCGTCCATATTGTAACCAAGGAACCGCAGCAGGTGAACACCTTTCTTGATACTGTGTGCCGGTAGCAGTCATTCAAGTACCATCAATGTAACTCTTTTGCTGTAACTTCCGCCGCTGCTCCTACTTGTTCGTTCAGCTCCAGGCACCACTCTCAGAATTGGTGAAACCTTCCACAGAAGCTGACAGAATCTCTGTGCAATCGCCAATGGGCATGCTGAATGGCACAACAATCGCCCTGGTAGCTAATATATTCTCGAATTGTGGCTCCGAACAGATGTTAGGTTACTTACTTACTTCACCACTCTCCTGCAGCCAATGATTTTTGGTTGCCAGTGGAGGTAACGACGTCACCTGGGTGGCCACCAGTGATTTTGAATGACTACTCTGGGCCGGCAGAGCAAGAAGTCGACTGAACGGCCCGCCGACCTCAGTGTTCCTAACCTTACACCAGCCAAGACTAGAATCAGATCATACACCATAGGCACCACAGAGACCTCCAGTGTGTGAACTTGGGCAAAGTGCTCAAAATATTGGACTCAATGTCTCGTATTCTGACACCCGAAAGCTATAGCATCCTGAACAAGGCAACACATTATGGTCATGTCATTTTTGTCTTACCACATTGGGATTATCGATGAGTTAAAGACGTTTATTCTACTTTATACAAAATGATATCAATTGGCACAATGCTGATTAGGGATATTGATAAGAGGATGGATCCATTTTGGCAAGAGAATACTATGACTTGATGTTTTGAGTTTGTTCTGAATTTATACTTACTTATCAGTCCCCGAGAATTGCCCCATGGGGTATCAGCTTGATCTGTCTCACACATTTAAACATTCAGCATTTAAAGTTCACACTCTGAGATATTTCAGGCTCTGCAATGGCACCTCCACTATCACAGTTTGAAACACTTCCCATCGGTATTGTATGTTCATGAGAGTACTTCCGTGCTTGAATTATTATTTTCCACAAGTAAGGTTGAAGCTTTTTTCTTGAATATTAATGTGTCATAGTTATGTTTCGGATCTTCCACTCAGATCACATGAAAATGATCGTCAAGTTCATTCAGAGCTTCCGCCCAGATAGCAGGAAGATAATCGTCAAGTGCACTGGATCGAACACGTATAACATCTGTGACTTTTAGTCTGACCTGATCGGTAATACACCGACACAGTAATGGCGGTGCCCGGTGCAGATGGCCTCCTAAGCTCACTTGGCTGCCGATGCTGGGTAAGCACCCTTCATATATAATCACCTCGCGAAGTACATTTGGCATGCTAGCGATTTTCTTACCTACACATCAAACAATTGAGATCTTTATTACTTACTCTCATTTGAAACAGTACCTATAAGTTTCTATCCATATTCGGACATACATGATTACAATATAATTGTTCTTCAGTCTGAAGAAACGTTTCCCTCACTGGGTTTGGTGAGTTGCTTCCTTATTTGACGAGTTGCGATATCTACACAAACAGTCGATTTGTTGATTTCTTACAATTGTAGCGCTAATGCCCACCATGAAGTTATCTAGAACTCAATTTCGCATTACTGTCAGTCACGACAGCGAGGATGTCATGGAGGCTGTGACCTGCACGTCCGAGAACCAAAGAAGTCAAATCACCAGGTTCAGGAGAGCAGCGATGACCTTTTGAAACATCGAGATCGACAATGGGGGTGTCGACAATAAAGTCAACAACAATAAAGTCAACGACAAGGATCTGGTCAACAACGAAGACAAAGGTCACAGCGATAATCGTGAAGATGGCTTCAGACCGTTGATCACCAACGACGATCCTATTGAAAAGTCGGCCAAAGACAAGATGCTAAACACAATGTTCGAACAGCAAGCAGTAGGGTTAAAGGCCGAGAAGAGATGATTGGATTTCAAACGAGAGGAACACACCGCCGAACGCGCTGAATGCGCTGCCATGATGCCTGAGAAACCCGCAATGTTCGCCATGGTCGATACTGTATGATACTGCTGCAGTGCCGAGAAGTTAGACATGTTCATCGACGTGTACCACTCCAATTGGGACCCACACTAACACTTGTTCCTATAAGACCGATCAGGTCAAATACACTGTCACGCATTACAACTGCTCGAACACTTAACCGGATTCAACGCAGCGTTGGACTGCTATGAAGGACCCATTCGATTGGGCCACCGACCTCTGTGCGGATTCTGACTCCGGCTTGAAGTACTTCGACCTATTTGCACCAAATGATTACCTAGATATACGGAGACAAGAATCACAACAGGAATGCGGTGATGAAGGCGATGGATGAATAAATGGAATTGCATAACGATCCGGATAGAGTCAATGCGAACCATGTGAAAGCTAATTGGAGACAGACCGCATGAACCATACAAAGAGCGAGCATATGCTCTACGACATGGCATGGGAAGGTCTCCCACACGCACTGCAAAACAAGGCCAGGCCAAAGACCCCCTGTTGTGGAAGGTACTTTACAATCGAGGACCTTTTTTACAACGCCGCAGCTTCAGAGGGCATATACACCGATAGGAGGACTGACAGATAGCAGCAGCAGCAGCAGCAACAGCAAAGACGGCCGGAAATATCCCAAAAATGTGGCAAGCGAAGATACTAGCCAACCATCGCAGACCTGGCGACGGAGAGGTCGACCGATGATAACTCTGTAGGGGGCGCACACCTAAATGTGACTGCCACTCAGTGGGTTTTGAACGAGGTCTACGACAGCAGAAAGACAAATGGGCAGTGTATACAATACGGCAGCAAAGATCATAAGGCGCACCACTGCCTGAAGTACAATAGGGCAAATTTCCCTCAGAAAACTTCCAAGCCCTGCCACAACCAAAACGGACATCATCAAGTGAAGTGCCAAAAGTCGTTCGACACTTCACAATCACCCAACTCGTGAATCTTTCCCAGCTCCTTGCAGCCTGGGAGACGCTAGACGGTAAGGGGTTTGGGCGTGAGAGGTTGCGAATTAGGTCATTGTTAGCAACGATAGATGAGATCCAGCGCCCTCATATCACGCTCAAATCGAGAGTTATCATCAAGTTCCCCAGGGCTCTCTTTTCAAGTCAGTACTTATGTGTACAGAGAAACCAGATTTCACTGCCGTCATTCACGAAGTCGTTATATGAGATAGACATGGGGTGATGCAGAGCATCTTGGCTCTTATTGACTGCGCAGGGCGAAGTATCTGTATGGACCCCAGGCCATTAATGCGACTCGGGCTATCACACGAACCGGCATTTGTCTCCATCCACAACCATGATGTGCGGGGTATCATGTCTGCAAAGGAGTTTCGAATGATCAGCATCTCGGTTCCATATTTGGAGCACATGGCTCCGGTTGACGAATCAGAGGTGCTGGTTGTACCTATATGTTTCGACCTGGTTCTATTCTTGCTATGGTTCAAAGCTAGAAACCCTGAGGTTGACTGGACATCTGCTCGACTTCTACTCCTGCTGACCTCTAGTGGAGAAAACAGGTTAAAGGCCGCAAACTCAAATGAACCTGTGGCACCACTGGCTGTGATCCAGAATACTGTGGAGGGCGTGGTTCGAGAGATACATCTGCTTGGAGCCGCGGCATTCGAAGACCACATCGGTTGCGATGTGGTTCTAGAAGCATCTGCTATACGACCTGGCGATTGCACAGGGTTGCTGGGAGTTTCCATGGAAGGCATCACCAAAGGTGAGTGAAGCCCTTGGAGCTGGACGAGCGAGAAAGAGCAGCGGCGGTAGTTGCGGCAGAAGAGTTACACATTGACGGTGTTTAAATGACTGTTACCTGGTCGCCGAGTCACAAAGGGAGTACTGGGTGGGCAAGTGCTCCTGGATTCCACAACCTTCGCTCCCATCACATTATTCAAAACACACAGCTAACATGCATAAATTGAGCTGTACCTAACATGGTGCCTACAGATCACGGCGGCCATATACCCGCCAATTATTGGTAGTTCTTGCAGGTATTAAGTAAGATCAACTTGTTTTGTTGGCAACGAACTACCCGGGGTTCGTTCAATTGACGAACCGATTTGGTCCGCGCGAACCAGATTCTTGCCAAGCCTTTCGCCTCAAACTCCACCATTTTGACCTACAACTGCGAACAAAAATAAGTAAGCGAGATCTTGTCTGATCCGCTCCATGTTTAGTGCGTCTTGAGGCTAACTACTCCCGCTACACGATGCGTTACAAATCAAGCCGATCGAAAAAGAACTCGCTTACTTATTGTCGTTCGAAGATAGATAGTTCGTGAAATGGTTCGGACAAACCTCGGAACTTCGTCCAAATCTCGGATCGAATCCGTGTCGAACCCCACTGTGGTTCGATCCGTGACGAACCGGTCCGCTTCGTTGCCAACACTAAGGCCAAGGCAAAGATGCTGCAACAGCATCAGTCAATTGACCATGCGATCAATATTGTAACCCAGACACAAGCTGCCTTGTTGGAGTATCTATAACCTGTCGGAGGTTGGGATAATAACTTCAAAGGCCTATATTTACACAAACCTGGCCATTGATTTCATCCAGTGGACATGATCACCAGCGGCGTGGCAATACGTTTTGCAAAAAAGAAGGACAGCAGCTTAAGACTCTATGTATACTATCGATCCCTTAATGCGGGCACCTTCAAGAATCGGTATGCCCTTCCATTGATCTCGGTGATACTTGACCACGTTGACAGTGTTAGGATCTTTACAACAAACGACCTAGGTGGAGTTTATCACCTTATTTCCATCAAGCAACGATACAAGTATAAAATGGCTTTCCGAACCCGATACAGTCATCTTGACTATAAGGTCATTTATCTTGGTCACACAAACACACCAGGTACTGTTTAGTCATACATGGACCATTGCCCACGGTCTTACATCGACAACTTTGCCTAGTGTTACCTCAATGACAACCTTCATATACTCCACCAACGCGAAGGAGTACAAGGAGCAGGTACAGAAGGTACAACAATGACTGCACGGTTTCAGCCTCTATTGCAAGGCAGAGATATGCCAATTCGGGGTCTCGGCGGTAGGCTTCCTCGGCTTGTCATATGTGCCCATGGTGTCAGCATGGAAACAAATTCAATCGCGACAATCGAGGATTTGCCAACTCCCAAGTCAGGACGGGATGTCCAAGTGCTGCTAGGCCCAACGAACTTCTTTCGTAGGTCCATCCGGAAATATGCTAAGGTAACAGCACCCATATCGAACTTCCTAAGGAAAGTTACTGTAAGGACGTAAACCCTCGTTCGGATGGATACGTATAAATACGGTTGCACACGAGGATAGGTGAATAATGTACAGTAGTATTTAGGTAAGATAATCGCTAGCGTGCCAATAGCACTTCGCTAGGTGACTATATATGCAGGGCGCTATCCCGGCCTCGGCTGCCAAGTGCACTTGCAAGGTGCGAGCCGAGTGCACTTACAGGGCCAAGTGCACTTATGAGGCCAAGTGCACCTGGGCTGTCATTACATCATCTCCCTCTTTATCTGCAGACCTCCTGGGCTGCAGCATATATTTGTACACATAAAGAAATACAGGATAAGATTCGTACGCCTTCATACATCTGCATAAGTCCCACAACTGATCGGTGCCGTCACAGCATCCTCACGGCGGATTTGGTGCACGGGGAAATCTACCTCCAGTTGTAGGTGGTAAAACCCGTGCCGACGCCATTTGTACTGGGCCGGAATCCATAAGAAGAGAACAAGAAGAGAAGGAAACGTCCAATTGACCCTGAATCCTCCAAGTCCACCTCCGAATCGAGGTCACTCCAGCAGCAGGCCTCGTCTGAAGCCCACTCCTTCAGCAGGCTTGCAAGTCCATGGTTCCGAATATCCAAGTGGACTTCCAGTTTCTCAGAATCCATGTAATTGATCCCAATAGCGCTAGGTGGTGCTCAAATCGGTAAATGTCATTGGCCGACTTGTGGGCGTCATTCGGCATCGGTATATCGTAGTTGACACGTAATATGCCGGTCTCGACTTGCGACCAATTGATCGATTCCTTTCGTTGAACGCATTGATGAACATCATCTGAGGGGCAAGGCCATCGGGGCCGGTATCTCATCGCTGCAGCAGTCAACTAGCATAATTGCTCGATGTACTTATCTTGATCATAGCTGCTCTTGAGAGCTCTCGGATTCGTATTATTTCCATGTCTCTGTGCTTTCGTATTTCCAATCATACGGCAGACCTCTTCGGTGATAGCCTCCGATCTCGCCATTGGTCATATGCGTATCACCGATTGGCTCCAAGTTGACTCGTCTATCGGTAATCGGGATTCGGCTTTCGGTTGCCATTCTGCTTCAGATCCAGTGTTTATTGACCTGTGTCGGCCTCGTTTGGCCCTCGATTGTGGTCAAATAAGGATATGTATTCGTACATGCTCATTCGAGTTGCGTTATCTAACTCGTAAGTTTACCATAAGGTCGTACTCACAAAGTAACCAAGTATGTTGCAGGTGCATCAAGGCAGCCATTCTCCGGCTTCCATGACTTGGACTTCCGAATCCACGAGAGTAGTGAGTTTGCACATGCCATGCCCTAGCGCGCCTAGCTGTAGGGCGCGCATCCAAAAGCTTAGCCTGACACGGTGAATCACCACTATCTGCGGCAACGTCAAACGATTATCATCATGGCTTCGTTTGGTGATCTAGGAATTGGCTCTGCTCACGTCAATCCACTCCAATAGACGGAATACCTATCTCGAATCAATATATCACCATAGCAATGATAATCTCTATGTATTCCGAGAAGTGACGCGTTGGAAAAGAGGAATCAAAGAACCAATTGATCGATATGTGAGACTGACGTTGATGAAGGTTCGATTCGTCTCGATCATCCCTTAGTATGCGATGGATCTCGTTAAATGTATTTCGAGGTCTTCTCAGCAGTGGCCATAAGGACCGGTGATGCGTCTCTTGGGGACGATTGAAGTCCGATTGATCTCGGAATCATCGTGGAATCGTCTCTACTATCGTCAATTAACTTAATAGGTGTACTTATCATGTTTCGACACTTATAGGTCGTGAGAGTATGTGTGAGAACTTATAACGATCACGGTCGGTAATGTGACTCTTCGAATAGATTGACCTCTGAGTCGCCTCGGAATGGTCTCTGCAGTACTCAATTGACTCGATTGAACGATATACATATCCTGATTCATCGTTCTAGTGATGATACTCTTCGTAGGTTGACAATAGGGTTTTTCAAGTTTTCAGGAGTGCCTATCATGGCAGGTGACGCGTCTCTTCGAGACCGATTGCCATCTAAATCTCGGAATCGTCTCTACTTCCGTCAATCAACTCAAATGGATGATTACTTATCTTGTATCGACACTCTAGCAATAGTTCTCGGTGTAGGTCTGACGCGTCAAAGGGGGTAATCACGAAACCCCGTGAGCGAAAGGTAACCAGTGACTGAAGAGCGATTATAGGGTATGGACGTACGCCCTCGTACAGACGGATACGTATAGATATGGTTGCAGGCGAGGATAGGTGAATATAGAAAAGTAGTATTTAGGTAAGATAATAGCTAGCGTGCCAAAAGCTCTTCGCGAGGTGACTATATATGAAGGGCGCTATCCCGGCCTCGGCTGCCAAGTGCACTTACAAGGTGCGAGCTGAGTGCTCTTACAGGGCCAAGTGTACTTACAACGCCAAGTGCACCTGGAACCGCCATTACAGATACAGGAAAATCAAAATCGGAGTGGGCAAGAGACGCAGAGATCACCTTCCGGAAAATGAAGAACACTTTTTTGGTGACACCGATCTTGCAGCTCTTCGACCCGGCCTAGCCCATCATCCTCCAGACCGACATGAGTGGCTTTGCGATGACAGGCATCCGGAACCAGTATGATGCGTCTGGAACCCTTTGGCCAGACAATTAATACTCTCGAAAATGTTCCCCAGCGGAACAGGATTACGACATGTACGATTGGGAACTCCTCGACATCGTTCAGACCTTCAAGCAATGGTGGCATAATGTGGAGGGTTCCTGCCGCATGGTTCTTGTGCGGTGTCACCACATGAACCTTGAGTATTTCCAAACCTTCAAGGTGCTCTTACGGCGACAAGCTAGGAGGTTGGAAGTTCTCTCCGTGTACAACTTCAGCATCAAACACTAGAAAGGCGCCAAACACCACCCTGACAGCCCACCTAGACGACCCGACTACGAGCAAGGTGACGAGAAGGCCATTGGCCGACACATGGCAAGTCCCGCAGCTACACCTGATATTAAACCCTACGGTGACCTCATATTAGCAATTGAGGAGGCTCAGGCTTCTGACCGATTGGCCATCCACATCTCGGGTAAGTTACTTCATAACCTAATGGCTACAGCCCAAGCCCAAGCCCAAGATGAGAACCATTAGACTGTTGTCGCTGGAGCTCGAACCTATGAGGGCAGAATACATGTACCTAAACACAATGCACTCCGTGGCAAGGTGATAAGTATCTTTCATGACAACACCGATTCCGGTCACTTTGAACATCTTAAAACTGGTGAGCTTGTTTGTATGGTGATCCATTGGCCTACAATGGACACGTAAATAACGAAGTATGTCAGCGGTTACGTAGTAAGTCACTGAATAATGGTCCTGTGGCATGCCCGTCTCGGAATCAACATGTCACTGCCATCACCGTAACAACACTTGGAAGGCGTCACCATGGACGTTGTCACAGATGTGCCGAATTCGACCGCACCTTGATACACTGCTCCCCGAGCCATTGTTGATTAACTGACAAGGATGGCGATCAATGTGTCCTACGGACAGGATATTGACTCACCAGAGCTAGCGAGACTCTTCTTCGGGGATGTAATCTGCAAATGCGGCGTCCCTGGCAACATTATCACCGCTGTGGGCACCCAATTCCTGAGGCAATTCTGGATGACGGTCTGCAGCCAGAATATTATACATCACCGACTGTCGACAGCATTTCATCCACAGGTGGCCTGCAAAACAAAATGGCAGAATGAGAATATGTAGCAGTATCTCTGAGCGTTCTGAATCTATGAGCGTAATAACTGGGTGGAGCTCCTACCATTGGGCGAATTATGGACAATAACTACATTCATGCTTTGACAAGGATGACCCCATTTTGGGCCAACAGCAACCTCAGTCCGCCACAGCATTTCAAGGACTTAGCTCAAGTCCGCTTGAGGTCGGAAGCCGAACCGGATACTGTGGCAGCAGGGCTGGCAGAGATACACCGCACCCGTGGGAAAACATACTAGAAGCTCAAGCCTGCCAGCCAAAGTCGGCTGGCAGGAAAGAAATGACATTGGAGGTCGGGAATAAGGTCTGGTCTCGACTCAGAACCTCAAGAGGGCGAGGGCGTCAAAGGAGTTATATTACATGCGCATGGGACCATTCATGGTTAGTAAAGTTATCAATAACAACACTTACTGATCAGACTTGCCAAATAAGATTTGTATACAGAACGTATTCCACATATCCCTACTTGATAAGTACTTCCTACCGGCCATCTGCCTATCCGCCTTCAGAACTGCAACCGAAGATTGTCGATCATACAAACAAGTAGGAGGTTGATCGTATTCTCAATTCCATGCGACGCGATCAGACAATCTATCCCCTCGTCCTGTAGGAGGGTAGCAACTACCTATGCATGAGTTGGGAGCCAGCAGAGAACCTTGAGAATGTTCAAGAAATATTTGACGAGTTCAATCGGGAGCACCCCAGGAAGCCATATCCATGATGAACATTATTACCACGTACGGTTCAGAGGTGAACTTGGAGGATCTACGGTCAATTGGACGTTTCCTTCTCTTCAGTGGCACCAGCGAATAATTATCAAATAGTTGTGGCTGGCATTCAGGTTCCAGATATTCGGTCATCCTCGGTTCATCATTTTTCATGTCATACACCGGCTTTGTGCAGTCGTCTGGCGGTTCCGTCTCTTTCATAATACAAGGTTCAGCCGATAGAGGCTCCACAACATTGTTTGGTGCCAGTGCCAATGCCGGTGCTGGTGAATGATTGTCTCAATTGTCCTCTATTGGTGGGACCTTCGGTTTGGGATTCGGTGGATCATTTCCCTCTATCCGCTGGGTCGGTACGGCCACTGGGGCAGGCATGGGAGTTGGTG
This sequence comes from Wilcoxina mikolae CBS 423.85, assembly GCA_014904905.1. Lineage (NCBI taxonomy): Eukaryota > Fungi > Ascomycota > Pezizomycetes > Pezizales > Pyronemataceae > Wilcoxina > Wilcoxina mikolae. Next base: position 4,455 of record MU122610.1, on the reverse strand, counting down.
CCGGTACGGCCACACGGGCTGGTACGGAAGTCGGTACCGGAGGTCCAAAGTGTGCCTCGATAGATGTTCACAGCTTCTTGGGATCGTTCTCCAACTCACGGTATCAGATCCGAATCCATGGCTGCATACTTGAGCAGATCATATTCTGGTAATACTCTGATTCGGTAATGCATGCTTTGCCAGTGATATATCGCCACAAACCAAGACATCCCAGCACGAACTTCGCATCGGTTGTTAATGCATTGTAGCTATGACTCCCACTGAGCATCGCTTTCGTGCCCGAGATGGCAATTATAAAGAAATCCATCTGTATGCCCGCTTCACTTTGCTGTAGTCAACATGGAACTCGAGGTCGCTCAAGGTTTGATAGGTAGTGGACACGAGAGGCGTAGTTGACGAAGTGCTCGAAATCAGTTTTTGAGGCCTCATGGGTGCTCAAGTTCGGTACTCAAGACTTTAGGGGTTGTCGATTCGAAGTTGAGACAGTTTTGTATGGGTGTGTGTATGACTCATGGACAATGTTCAATCGATTCATGCAAGGTGCCATATTGAAATAACTTATTTGCGACTCAGGGACGGCACCCAATTGATCAATACCAGGTGCCGCATGGACGTAACATATTTGCGACTCAGGTACGGCATTTACCTATCTGAACACGTACTCACCGCGCTTTCTCAACAGTAGATTGATTCACATTCTATTCCGGGTCCCTGTAGTCTGTAGATGTCAATCTAGGAAACGCCCACCAGGGTAGGTGACCCAAGACGAAATTAGGGATCGTACTCGACTTACGCTTCGAAAAATATGGAGCTTTTCTTATTTACACTGTATGCTGTAGAGGTCGATCTAGATGGAAGCAGCCGGGCTCATAACCTGTTGAAGCCGTAACGTCAGGTGCAGGAGAAACTCTTCCAATTGGGTATATTCGTATCTAAAGAACTGAAGTAGAAGACAAATGGAGAGGGGAACTAACTACAAATTGTGGGTCATGTGCCATATGGCCAGGATGTAAGATAACACATAAAACAAAATCTATGAACCCGTTTGACACTCCTCATTGGCTAGATTACGACCTGATATATATCAATTGAAAGCCATAATGTTCCCCAACAATGGAACCAATTAAAACAAAACAAACCCGATCTCCATCCATGTTAATCTGAGCCCTATCTCTGCCACAGACTATCCAAGCTTTATTCCTCCCAGTACTTTTGTTAGTTCATCGGCCCGCATCTCAGTGTCCGGGATATGTCCAACCTCGAGCTCCTTCTTGGTGATAGGTTCATGAGTTGAATGAAACCTCAATTGTAGGTGCTGGCTCTCAGATTGGGAGTTGCCCAATCTGAGGGTGGTGATGCAATTTAAGCCGTCATTGAGAATCTACTGGGTAAATCCGGTGCCGAGTCCAATCTCTGGGATCATGTCTTGGTGCCAGTCGACCTGTACTTTGCCATATGCCGTCGCAATCATCTCAGCTTGCCTTGTCAATTGGGCCACTACGGTTTGCTTTTTTGAGTTCCAAATAATGTGGATACTGAGGGCGTAGACAATAATGAGCGATGTAGACTTGCTTGTTTCACTTTCTCCCCCCAAGTTCGCATCTGCACAGCATAAGATCAACAATTCAGGAGATCGGCCCGAATTGTAGATCGTCAGCTTGTAATCAGAGGTGCCTTGAAGATATTGCAGCAAATGCTTCACTGCTTTACAAAGGGATAGTGATGGCTTGGCCACATATTATCCCAGAACAGTAGTGGCTTATATAATATCCGACCAAGTGCCGAGTGATGCACATTGAGGTCAGCCGATCGACTTCTGATAGTTTGACATATTTGGATACGGCTTCTCACCGTCTTTATCACAGCGTGAGGCTTGTAGCTGTTTCCTTTTGATTTGAATGCTTTCGGAAATCGGTCATCTCAAGTCGGTCAAGGATGCGGTTAATATAGCCAATCTGATCGATCGTAATTGAACGTTTTCCATTATTCCAGAATATCGTCATTCCATGGTACTGGAACGGATTGGTTACTGGAAATTGACCAGCCGCATTGAATCGATCATGAAGTCGCAGTGCAATTGAGGTTGTGAGTGCTAAACTTTTGAAGAACATGATGTTGACAACCAATATGGAAATCAGAACGCTGCCCTTTGATCCGAGCTTGCCTCCATAAAATAGGCTAGGTGCTGCGACTAATACCTTGAGGCCGGGGTCGTCGACAATATAGTGGAACTCTTTTACATAGTATTCCGGATTCGCTTGTTTGATGCCGTAAAAGGTCTTATTCAATTTCACAAATGGGCGGGCTTTGCCATGCAGATCCGGCCATTCTCCATCAGGAAGTTGTATATATAGGGTCTGATACAGTGAACAGCCGAGAAAGGCGGTCAGGATGTCAAGTACTGAGATTTGAAGGTCGGGCTTGGCCGCCAAGCCGAGAGCAAGCAGAATTGAGGGGGAATCGATAACCAGTGAAGTAATTTCATTGTAGTCGCCAGGCTTCTGTTGATCACCACGGCTGACGAGCCTAACCTTCCATTTATCTGTCTGCCTATTTGCAAGAAGTCTCCTTCACATAAGCCATCTGCTCTGAATCAAACTTGCACCTCCCGGGGCCCTTTCCACAAACGTTAATACTTTACAATGCTCTATGGAAGCAACTTCCCTACCATTGGCTTGTTTCCACTGCTCTGAGTCTTCTGCTTCAATTACAGCCTTATAGGACTTCAGTACAGCCTCAATGTCATGGCTACACTGATAATTGCTGTGGTTGCTCTGTTCAAATTTCGAGTCCCAGATGTCGATTCGGTATTAATATCATCGAGGTTCCTTTGAAGCTTGCGGACCATTTGAGATGTCGGTGCTGGAGATTTAGCATTGTTGGAGGGATCTCGGGTTTCCGGAGGTGGCTTCAGGTCTCTATCCTCGTAATCGTCAATAGGATCCTTTTTCTTGCGAATCGTCGCCTTTTGTGAGGGTTGCTCAATCCATGGCTGGTTGTCGGGAGATGGCTCAGGAGGCTCGTGAATGACATTTGTACATTGTTGTGACTTCAGGAGCTGATAGTGGAGGGTCAATTCACCGAATTTGATGTCTAGGGCCATGACATCCTGAATGGAGCAGATGTCCATGACTCTATACTGTGTCGTCGTTTCCACTGAGTTTCCAAGGAGCACAACATTATGGGTGTGATTATCGAGTAGCTTCCACACAACTACGTCGATCCAAGGAAATGCCAAGCAGGTAATGGTTCGGAGATTTGAGATATCTGGCCTCTTTCGGTTCATCTCTTGAACGGGGTGGAATTCAGAGTTGCTCTGGTTGGTATCCGATTCTTGAGGAATACTGCTGTGCACAAGGCTTCAGCCCAAAGCTTATTCGGCATCCCCACCAGTTTAGGCTTCGACCGTGCTGGGTTCATTACCGAACGATCACATCTCTCCTAGAGGCCATTATATTGTTGTAAATATGGGGCTGACACTTCCCTGGTGATTCCTGCTTATGCCAAGTACTCAAGGAAGTTCCCTCCGTTTCCATACTCCCCTCAAACGATGAACTCTAATTCCTCATACCTTGTTCTTTGGGTTTTGTTTCTCAACCATGGCCACATAATCCTTAAACTTCACAGGGGCCTCATATTTTGCCTTCATGAAATAGATCTCGGTATACCTTTAATAGTCGTCTGTGAGCATTATAATGTATTCGTAGCCACTCAACGTATCAGTTTCCTTCGGACCGATAACATCAGAGAGGTTTAATTCGGAGAGACAGGTCTTAATATTATCTTCGGGTGTCAGTGGCTGAATGGGTTTGCAAAACATCTTTGCCATTATACAGTCTTCGCAGATGCATTATGACGGGCTTATGGCGTGTAACTGAATGCCCTTAGTGTCTTCCAGGAATCGTTTGATTGCTAGAAATGACAAGTGCCCAACCGGGCATGCCATAAGAGTATATCCTTTTCATCGGCCGTGGGAGGGATGTTGAAGTAGACTTTCAAGACTTCGGCAACTGAATTCGGCGTGTTTAGATCTGCCACTGATGCTTTCGACGACTTGGTCGGAAAGGTCTGGAAGATAAAGAGGTCATTCACCAATAGGGCACAGTAAACAAGTGCTCAACCGAATGTGGCTACGGCTCCCTTCTCCAGTGCGAAGTCGAAACAGACTCATTTCTTCATCACTTGAATCACACTTGGAAGGTTATTTGTACATCAGGCTGGCACGGATAGGACAGGCTGGAGGATGACTTTGACCGGTTTCAAATTTGGTCTCTAGGCCCAGAAGCTTATGGTACCAGTGCTGACTGCATCCATAACGGTGTTGTCTAGTGTTGGCAACGACCCGCCCGGGGTTCGTGCCATTGACGAACCGATTTGGTCTGCGCAAACCGGATCCTTGCCAAGCCTTTCGCCTCAAACCCCACCATTTCGACCTACAACTGCGAACAAAAATAA
>MU122609.1:0-18202 GCA_014904905.1 Wilcoxina mikolae CBS 423.85 | reverse complement strand
GGTGGTGGGATAGAATGAGCGCAGAAGAAAGGGGAAGGGTGGAGGAGGGTAAACTCCAGGGGGAGAGCCCGCATGATATGCAGGACCAGGTCGAACGAAACTGACAAATTTCCCACTATTGTACTAAGTGTGTTACAGACCACTATGTTTGTTTTTGAAAATTTCTTTGTAACTAGAGCAGGGGTGACAGGAGGCTGCGGAGCGGTGCTACCTAGCCAGGAGTTTTTTGTTTTTCCTTTGTTCGGTTTCATTTGTTATGCTTGTTCATGGTTATTTGTTTGTACTTCACCGCCCATAGCCTGCGGGCTGCATGCTGTATGATGAATAAATAAATAAATAAATAAGGTGGAGATGGGGGTGATATAGTGTCTGACATGATTGTCTTGTCAGGGTTCACTGTATTCTAAATATGTTACAGTTATTGTAATTTTCTAAGTATTTGAATTTGGCAATAATCCGACGTGTGAATGTTGTTATATGTGGCCTCAGTACCACCTGTACCCAGAGGGGGTTAGAGCTTCACCTCCTTTGTCCTAGCAATGTGTTGGAGCCTTGTACAAGAGCCTTTGCTTCCTCACAGCAGATACAGAGACACCCAATAATGGGGCTGTAAAACCACTGCAAGAAAGGAAGTGCAACTTAACTCTGGAGGATTCAGCCAAAGACTTGAGGGGTCAATGGTGGCAAAGTAGCCAGACGTCATCACCTACACCCTGGTAGGTCTGCTGGTCCCCGCTGCCCAATAGGTTCCAAAGAGGGTATGTAAGAAATACGAAAAATCGAAAATCGAAAATCGAAAATCGAAAATCGGAAATCGGTTGTAGTAAACTCAGTTCTTGTCCAATTATGCTGAGACTTCGGCAGGGTAGACCTGGAAGTGTATCGAAACTGTGATATGAAGCGCGTTCTAAACAGATAACAACTCGGAGAGGAACGATGAGAATCCAAATCGTGTTTGTGGCTTCGAGATATTTTGGCCCTGATAGACTGGGGCTTATAGAGAGGTCTGAATGGTTCGTTCTAAGAGCTATGGAGACCGCTGAATCGATGGCCAATGTCCGTTTGTAAGTCGGAGTTAATTCTGCTGAGATAGAGGATGGGTAGGTGTGAAAAAGCGACTTTTCGATGAATTGGTGAAACTATTGCAAATCTTAAGCATTTGGTTTGAATTTGAAGCGTGGGCCTCATGTATATGTTGACACAATGCTCCCAAAGTAAGGAGTCAATTGGAGAAGAATTGGTTGTTGAATAATCGGTGGAGTCCTTTTTGCAGGGGGGGGAAAAGGGGGGTATTGGGTCCAGCTTTCCACCCAGCAATAATAAAGGTCCTATGAGAGAGATGCCCTAATGTAGCGAGGGTAATCAGGGGTAAGGAATGGATTCGCAGTGTCCGTTTGTCAATAGCTGTTGTGGTTGTTGACTTGTTTTCGAATAACGGTTTTGCTGGTGTGGTTGTCGCTGAGAGCCCGCATGATATGCAGGACCAGACCTAATGAAACTGACAAATTTCTCACTATTGTACTAAGTGTGTTACAGACCACTGTGATTGTTTTTGAATATTTCTTTATAACTAGAGCAGAGGTGACAGGAGGCTGCGGAGTGGTGCTATCTAGCCAGGGGTTTTTTATTTTCCCTTTGTTCACTTTTATTTGTTGACCTTGTTCATGGTTATTTGTTTGTACTTCACTGGCCATAGACTGCAGGCTGCATGCTGTATAATAAATAAAGAAATAAATAAATAAACAACTTGAAGGTAGGACTTGATCCATTTCCGTGATGATGAATACCTTGTCCAGGGTAACAATCAGATTGTGGGTTTTTATTTATTTATTTATTCATCATTCAGCATGCAGCCTGCAGGCTATGGCCGGTGAAGTACAAACAAATAACCATCAACAAGCATAACAAATAAAACTGAACAAAGGAAAAACGAAAAACACCTGGCTAGGTAGCACTGCTCCGCAGCTTCCTGTCACCCCTGCTGTAGTTACAAAGAAATCTCCAAAAACAATCATAGTGGTCTGTGACACACATAGTACAATAGTGAGAAATTTGTCAGTTTCGTTCGATCTGGTCCTGAATATCACGCGAGCAGTCCCCCTGAAGTTTACCCTCCTCCACCCTTTTCCTTACTCCTTCGTTCATACTATCCGCCCATACCTTCCCCTTCCAATTCTGCTTCCTGCTCCTCATCATCTTCTCCACCTGCGCTATGATGTTCTTCCACATCTTTATTGACAGTTTCCTGACCCACAATCCGATTGTTATCCTGCCCAAGGTATTCATCATCGCAGAATTGACCCAGGTACCACCTTTGTGTTGATATATGTGTATCGTTCAGAAAATATTTCAAAGGTTTCATTGGTTTGTCGGTATATAGAAGATACTTCCAGAGATATCGAGCGTGAACCACTCCAATTTCTTTCCGCATTCTTTGTCTTTCGCATTGATATAAGGGGCACCTCAAAAGAAGATGTTCTGGTGACTGGAGACCTCCATAGCAACATGGACAGTGTGGGAAGTCAACAGAGTTTGTTGGTATTTTGTATAGGTAACTGCGAAACTAACAATGGCCTGTTCGTAATTGTGTGACAGTTGAGGTAAACTGGCGGTTCCCACTGGTGAAGATCTGATCTGGTTTGGTACGGAAAGTTCTAACATAGTTCTATCCCTTTGCTGGGTATCATATCTACCAATCGCCCCATTTCTGCATTTTAGATGCTCGGGTTACCCTCCGAAGGTGTGATAAGGTGGTATGATAGTAGGTAGGAGGTTTTTCGAGAGTGGCTTTTTTTTTTTTTGGCAACTTGTCGGCAAGTTCATTTCCAGGTACGTCTGTATTGCCAGGAAGATCCGAATCGAGCAGCAACCACACCAGCAAAACCGATTTTCGAAAATACGTCAACAACCACAACAGCTATCGACAAACGGACACTGCGAATCGATTCCTTACCCCTGATTACCCCCCCTACGATAGGGCATCTCTCTCATAGGACCTTTATTGTTGTTGGGTGGAAAGCTGGACCCTTTATCCCCCTTTTTTCCCCCCCTGCAAAAGGGACCCCACCGATTATTCAACAACCAATTCTTTTCTGATTGACTTCATACATTGGGAGCATTGAGTCTACATATAAACGAGACCCACGCTTCAATATCAGACCAAAAGCTCAAGATTTGCAATAGTTATACAAATTCATCGAAAAGTCGCTTTTTCACACATTCCCCCCCTCTATCTCACCAGAATCAACTCTGATTCACAAACGGACAACGGCAATCGATTTAGCGGCCTCGAAAGCCCTTAGAACGAACCATCCACACCTTCCTACAAGCCCCAGACTGTCTGGGCCAAAATTTCTCGAAGCCAAAAACATGATTTCGAATCTCATCGAATTTCCGCGAGTTATCATCCGTTCCAAGCGCCCTTGGAATCACCATTTCGATACACTTCCAGGTCTACCCTGCTGAAGTATCAGCATAATCGGACAGGATATGAGATGGCAACAACCGATTTCCGAATTTTCGCACTTTTCACCTACCCCCCTTACCTCACCTCCCCACAATTTATACCTATTGGCCACTGGGGCCTAGCAGACCTACCAGGGTGTAGGCGATGACGTCCGGCTACTTTGCCGCCATTGACTCCATCAGTCCTTGGGTGAATCCTCCAGAGTTAAGTTGCACTTCCTTTCTTGCAGTGGTTTTACAGCCCCATTATTGGGTGTCTCTGTATCTGCTGTGAGGAAGCAAAGGCTCTAGTACAAGGCTCCAACACCTTGCTAGGACAAAGGAGGTGAAGCTCTAAACCCCTCTGGGTACAGGTGGTACCAAGGCCACATATAACAATATTCACACATCGGATTTTTACCAAATTCAAATACTTAGAAAATTACAATAACTACAACATATTTAGAATACAGTGAACCCTGACAAGACAATCATGTCAGACCCTATTCCACCCCCACCTCCACCTGGTGCTTCCAGTACATAAGGAATGCATCTTTACCCAAATCCAAGTTCAGACCCACTCTCCGCAATGGATGCCCCAGCAGTATCAAGTACAGTCCACACGGGCTACATATCAAAACGAGGACGGAAGGGCAAATACGGCAGCTCACGCAGACTGCAGGCAAGCTCACCATATCCACAACTCAATATTACTCGTGCACGTTCGAGTACTCGTAAGGCCATTGGTACAGCTCATAACCGAGCATCCTCTGGACCACCCCAACCATCATCTCCACCTCAACAACCAACCAATCCTGACAATATCGGAAACCAAGGAGATGCAGATCTGAATCTTGGAGATGCTCCAGAGAATGATGAGATTGAAGGCCAAAGCTCTGAAGATGATGATGATTCGGAAGATGAAGATTATCAAGACCCTATTACCAACCTATTGGATCCAAACGATGAAGACGAACACCGAATTCATAAGGTATTCAAAGCCATTCTTTAACCACCTCACAAGGATATTCTTAAAATCAACAAACGTCTTACCACCCAAAACCAAAAATTGGCAACTCGCTTGGCCTCAATTGAAACCAAACATGAAATTGCCCTTAATACTATCGCCGCTCTTGGACAACGAGTCGAATATCTTGTTCAAATTCAAGCCTCACAGAAAGATGCACTACCAGCACCCCCAGACCTACTAACATCAGCAGTCCCAGAAGGGACTTCCCCAAAGCCCACATTATGGTCAGCAATTGCATCCGCATGCGCAAAGAAAGACCCCCCGAAAGACAAGAATGGACGCACCCTTAACCCCTGCCCCCTTACCAAAAAACAACGCACACTGGTAATTGCCCGACATAGTGATCAACCAGTCACTGCCGACCTCACCCAACTTAAACTTGCAATCAATGCCACCCTCCGCAGGTGCCAGGCTGACCCCTTGGCCAATATTGGCCATGTTTCTACAAACTACAAACACAACCTGGTCCTCCTTACTGCTGATGCGTGCCCTGTTGAATTGGTACTAGCTCACAATTCTGCTATTGAAGAAACAGTTCACTCAGTTGATACAAATGCCCAGAGTCTCAAAAAACAAGAAATCTGGATCCGAATGATGGTTCATTCCATCGACATTAATATGTTTCCCGAGTGTGAAACGGGAATGAAATTGTTGAAAGAAGATATTGAGATGAACAACAATGATATCAAGCTCACAACCCTACCACGTTCCCTGACAATGCCAGAGACCCGACCAAATAAAAAAGCAACCACAATGATCATTGCAGTCCGTACTAAACACGAAGCAAAGCTTATACAAGACCACGGAGTTCAAGTAGACAGAAAAACACGAAAGGCTGAACGATATGTGGCATCCCGACCAACCGATCAATGCACTAATTGTCGACAATTTGGCCACTCCTACCTTCGCTGCAAACAACCTGCCATATGTAATATATGTGCCGAACCTCACACTACCACTTCCCATTGGTGCAGATCATGTCCCCGCAAAGGCAAACAGTGTGACCACGATATTGTCAAATGTTTCAAATACAAGGGAAATCACCGGGCCAATGATTCAAAATGCCCAACAATCACCGCCCTCCATGCCGAAGTACAAGCCAAGTTTATGAAAGACCATCCCGCTCCTATCCATACCTAAACAACCTTCTTATTCATCAACAAAAATTCGAATAATACAACATATTTGCAACCGTACCTCCTTAGTTATCAATACCCTTCTTGACTTTGCAGTTGGAACGGCCGACCTTCTTTTACTCCAAGAACTTGGATTCAACCCAGACAATACATTCATTACAACCCACCCAGGATTTGAGCTACTGATACCACCTAAAAACTTAAGAAAACACAATAGGACAATTGCCTATGTGGCCAAAAACAACCCCTATATCAAATGCTCCCCACGTACCGATATCAGCCAGGATCCAGATATTCAAGTCCTTGAAATATCGACTCCCTCAATTTCACCGATCACAGTCTTCAATATTTATAATGAACATGAAGGATCCTCTAACCTCTACACCATCTCAAAAAGCTTCACCAATATCCCATTGCCTGAACAATGCATTATTGCTGGTAATATGAATGCCCATCATACCTGGTGGAATTCACAAATCAAAACATCCAAACGCGCAGACAAAATTGTTCAGATCATGGAAACTAACCACTTTTCCCTCCTCAATGAACCGGACACCCCAACATACTATTACCAAACTGGCAAGGGAACCTCTATCATCGACCTGGCCTTTACATCACAAGCCATCCATGACTCAGTTATAAATTGGACAGTGGATGACAATGCTTCAACTGGATCAGACCATGGAACAATTCGATTCGATATTGTGGCAGAATCTGATCTAGTCACCACCGACTCCAACATGATAAGATACAACTGGAATAAAACAGATTGGGACATATTCTCCAAAACTCTCAATACACTTTCCCATGCCTCACTAATGGTCTGGCAATACCTACACGAACAGCCTACCGAATCAAACCTTGATAAATCTGCTGAACTGCTACAAAATATGATTCTTGATGCAGTAAAGGCATCCACCCCTGTCCTCCAACTTACAATGCATTCGAAGCGCTGGTGGACACCCCAACTCAGAATCTCCAGAACAAATATGAACCGAGCTAAGAAGCAATGGAAGAAAAGTCGCCTCGATAGCGATCATATCAAGTTCAAAACTGTTCAGAACCAATACTGCCGGGATATTCGCATCTCCAAAACATCAATGTGGATTGACTTTTTAGCAAATGCACAAGGCACTGAAATATTTACCGCCCCCCATTACACCAAACCAAGGAAAACCCAGAGAACAGCACCCCTGTCATTCTCCAACACAACAGCGGTTATTTTTGAAGAGAAGGCCACCCTTTTCCGATCTACAATGTTCCCTCCTCCACCAGTCGCACTTCCCCCGACTGATGTCACCAATCGAAAAACTCTGCCATGGGTCACATTTACTCCTACCGAAATCAAAGAAGCAATTTTTACCTCTGTACCACGCAAAGTCGCTGGACGTGATGGACTCCCCTTTCACTATCTTCGAAATACCTATTTAGCAACCACAGAACAATTCAACAGTCTATTTTCATTACTCAGAAACACAAGATAACACCCAACCTGCTGGCGACAAGAAACGACTGTGATTATTCCCAAATCAGGAAAACCTGATTATTCAATACCTAAGGCCTACTGACCTGTTGCTCTTCTCAATTGCCTTGGGAAGATCCTTGAAAAATTGATGGCAAACCGACTTGCATATATGGCTGAAATATACAACCTACTACACAAAGATCAAATAGGGGGACGAAGACAACGTTCTGCTATTGATGCCGCCATGGCACTTACACATGAAATTGAACAAGGAAAGCATGCAAAAGAAATCACCACTGCCCTCTTTATGGATGTAAGCGGTGCAGTTGACAATGTATCCAAAGATCGCCTCCTCCAAACTCTACGACAACTCGGCTACCCAATCCCCATTCTATTGTGGGTAGAATACTTCTTATCCAACCGCACAACAGCACTGGCATGTGATGGAAGAAAGGAAGACCTCAGTCCTGTCCGAACAGGAATCCCCCAAGGATCACCCGCAATACCAATTCTTTTCCTCCTGTATCTCAGTCCTCTCTTCTACGAACTCACAACCCAATACCCCTGCTTCTGGACTCCAAGCTACATTAACAATATTGCCATTGTGGTTCGAAGTAAATCAAAAGCTTATAATGCACGTTGCCTGGAAGCAGCTGCACGAACAGCTTTCAAATGGGCCGCAAACAATGCTGTACGATATGACGACTCAAAGTCAGAGATGATGCACTTCCACAACAAAGGAAACAGCGATACCACAGACGATGAAAGGATTACCCTATCCAATGGCACAACCATCTCCCCTGGCACTAAGGGCATCAGCCCAGACATGGTAAGGTGGATTGGTATTTGGTTTGACAGGAAAATCAACTTCAAACACCATGTTATGCTGAAGGCCGCGAATGGCAAAAGAGCCTTTGGAGCCCTCAAATCACTAGCCAATACAGAATCAGGATTAACTCCTAGCGCAGTCTGCCAACTATACAATGCATGTGTTATACCTGTTTGCGACTTTGGAGCCGAAGTATAGTGGAAAGGCAAGCAACGTATCAACAGAAGTTTGAAACAGTTCAGAATACAGCTCTTTGTTTTATACTTGGAGCCTTCCATACATCACCAAAAATATCCTTGCACAACGAACCTGCCCTCCCCCCGGCAGCTGTACGACTTAATCACATGCAAAGAAAATATGCAATTTGAATACTCACATTTCCCGAAATGCACCCAATCCGACAACGTTGCCCATCGACATTCCCTCCATTCTATTTATCTCCTGAGTCCAGTAATGCAAGTGGACCCTGGATTCCTTGGGACAGCATGCAACAAAATAATCGCAAATTTGAAACACATCTCATCGAAACGTTATCTACCCCCAGTCCATGGATCTCAAACTGCTCGGAGATCGAGACCTATTCTGCCACAGCCTATCCACTATGGATCGAAAGCGGATTCCAAACACATATCAGCCCCTTCTCAACAGAAAAGGAAGCTAAAGCCCATGAAGCACAGTACGTAATGTTGAAAAACGATAACCGCAATATTGTTTGTTATACGGATGGATCAATGTTGAAGGAAAATATTGGGGCAGGAACCGTTGTGGAAATGGCAGGAGAAGCAGTCATGGAAGCGACCTACCCAATGAGCCATCAATAGGAAGTTTACGATGCCGAATTACTTGGAATTCTTAAAGCTGCAGAAATATGCTTTCAGATATATCAACGTAATAACCTCACCAAAAGATACATATGGATCTTCACAGACAATCAAGCTGCCATACAATGACTCAATACTTTCAAACCCGGTCCTGGACAGTCCACTTCCCTGGCACTCTCCAATATCTCCAACAACCTCCATGCACTCAAGACTACGATCACAGTACAATGGGTTCCTGGCCATACAGACGTGCCTGGAAACGAACTTGCCGACAAGTTGGCAAAAAAGGCCACATTCGAAAAACCAACTACCTACTATCATACCTCCTTATCCTATCCCAAGAGGGTAACCTGAGCAGCCAAAATGCAGGAATGGGGCGATTGGTGGATGCGACACCCAGCAAAGGGAAAGAACTATGTTGGCACTTTCCGTACCAAACCAGACCAGATCTTCACCAGTGGTAACCGCCAGTTTACCTCAACTGTCACACAATTCCGAACAGGTCATGGTTACTTCCGCAGTTACCTATACAAAGTACCAACAAACTCTGTTTACTCCCCACACTGTCCATGTCTCAATGGAGATCCCCAGTCACCAGAACATCTTCTTTTGAGGTGCCACTTATATCAACGCGAAAGACAAAGAATGCGGAAAGAAATTGGAGTGGTTCACCCTCGATATCTCTGGAAGTATCTTCTATATACCGACAAAGGAATGAAACCTTTGAAATATTTTCTGAACGACACACATATAGCAACACGAAGGTGGTACCTGGGTCAATTCCGCGATGATGAATACCTTGGGCAGGGTAACAATCGTATTGCGGGTGAGGGAACTGTCAACAACGAGGAGGAGGAACATCCGAGTTACAGTGAAGAGGATGATGAGGAGTGTGAGGAAGAATTGGCGAGGGTAGACATAGTGGGATAGAATGAGAAAAGGAGAAAGGGGAAGGGTGGAGGAGGGTAAACTCCAGGGGGACAACCCGCATGATATGCAGGACCAGGCAGAACGAAACTGACCTATTTTTCACTATTGTACGAAGTGTGTTACAGACCACTATGATTTCTTGAATATTTCTTTGTAACTAGAGCAGGGGTGACAGGAGGCTGCAGAGCGGTGCTACCTAGCCAGGGGTTTTTCGTTTTTCCTTTGTTCAGTTTTATTTGTTATGCTTGTTCTTGGTTATTTGTTTGTAACTCACCGGGCATAGCCTGCAGGCTGCATGCTGTATGATGAATAAATAAATAAATAAATAAAGTATGGCCAGGAATCCATTGTACTGTGATCATAGTTATGAGCGCATCGAGGTTGTTGAAGATATTGGAAAGTACCAGAGAAGTGGACTGTCCAGGGCCGGGTTTGAAAGTATTAAGACGTTGTATGGCAGCTTGATTGTCTGTGAAGATCCATATGTATGTTTTGGTGAGGTTATTACATTGACATATCTGAAAGCATGTTTTTGCCGCTTGAAGAATTCCAAGTAATTCGGCATTGTAAACTTCTTGTTGATGGCCCATTGGGTAGGTGGCTTCCATGACTGCTTCTCCTGTCATTTCCACAATGGTTCCTGCCCCAATGTTTTCCTTCAACATTGATCCATCTGTATAACAAACAATATTGTGGTCATCTGTTTTCAACATTGCATACTGGGTTTCGTGGGCTTTGACTTCCTTTTCTTTTGGAAGGGGACTAATGTCTATTTTGACTCTGCTTTCGATCCATGGTAGGCACGCGGTGAAAGAATAGGTTTCGATCTCCGAGCTGTTTGAGATCCATGGAAAGAGGATAGATAACGTTTCGATGGGACGTGTTTCAAATTTGTCATTATTTTGTTGCATGATGTCTCAAGGAATCCAGGGTCGACTTGTATAACTGCACTCAGAAGATTCATAGAATGGAGGGAATGTCGATGGGCACCATTGTCAGATTGGATGCATTTCAGGAAATGTGAGTATTCGAATTGCGTATTTTCTTCGCATGTGATTAAGTCGTACAGCTATCGGGGAGGAGGGTAAACTCCAGGGGCAGAGCCTGCATGATATGCAGGACCAGGCCGAACGAAAGTGACAAATTTCCCACTATTGTACTAAGTGTGTTACAAACCAATATAATTGTTTTTGAAAATTTCTTTGTAACTAGGGTAGGGGTGACAGGAGGCTGCGGAGCGGTGCTACCTAGCCAGGGGTTTTTCGTTTTTCCTTTGTTCAGTTTCATTTGTTATGCTTGTTCATGGTTATTGTAAGGACGTACGCCTGTGTACGGCCTCGTATGAGAGTATACGTGTAGATACGGTTGCAAACGGGAATAAGCAATATAGATCAATTGTACAGTATGGAGGTAAGATAATCGCTAGCGTGCCAAAAGCACTTCGCAAGGAGATTATGTATGAATGGCGGTTACCCGGCCTCGGCAGCCAAGTACGCTTGAGAGCCAAGTGCACTTGGGAGGGCCAAGTGCACTTGAGAGTCAAGTGCACTCGAGACCGCCATTACATCATCCCCCTCCTTATCAGCAGACCTCCTGGGCTGCGACACACATATATATACATGAAGAAAGACAAGATAAGGTGCGTACGCCTTCGTACGTCTGCATAAGTCCCACGACCGATCGGTGCCATCAAGGCGGCCTCAACGGCGGATCCGGTGCACGGGGAAACTCCACCTCCAGTGGCGATGGTAAAACCCGTGCCGACGCCATTTATACCGGGCTGAGATCCATAAGAAACGAAGAGAAGAAAGAGAAGAGAAGGAAACGTCCAATTGACCCTGAACCCTCCAAGTCCACCTAACCGCTCCAGTAGCAGGCCTCGTTCCAAGCCCACTCCTTCCAATCGAAGCCGTTCCAGCAGGCTTGCAAGTTCGTGGTTCCGAATATCCAAGTGGACTTTCAGTTTCTCCGAATCCAAGCAATTGATCCCCGCAGTGCTGGTGTGGTGATGGTGATGCTCGAATCGTTAAATGCCATTGGCCGACTTGCGTGCATCATTCGGCATCGTTATATCGTAGTTGACATGTGATATACCGGGCAAAGTCATCATTGCTCGACTTCCGACTAATCGATCGATCGTTCGTACACAATTTCTTTCGTTGAACGCATTCGTGAACTTCATCTGAGGGGTAAGGCCATCCCGGCTGGTCTCCATCTCTGCAGCAGTCAACTAGCACAATTGCATGATGTACTTATTCTTGGTCATAGCTGCTGCTCTTGAGAGCCCTCGAATTCGTATGATTTTTCCAATTCCATGTCTCTGTGCTTTCGTATATCCAAGCACACGGCAGACCTCATCGGTGATAGCCTCCGCTCTCGGCATTGATATGCGTCTCATCAATTGACACCAGATTAACTCGTAATCGGTTATCCGGATCCGACTTTCCGTTGCTATTCGGCTTCAGATCTGATGGTTGTTGACTTGTGTCGGCCTCGTTCGGCCCTCGATTGTAGTCATCATATGCCGACATGCATTCGTACATACTCGTTCGAGTTGCGGTATCTAACTCGTAAGTGTGCCATATGGTCGTACTCACAAAGTAATCAAGTATGCTTCCGCTCCGGTGCATCAAGGCATCGATTCTCCGATTGCCATGCCTTCGACTTCCGAATCCACGAAAGAAGTGAGTTTGTACACGCCATGCCCTTCCGAGCCTAGCTGTAGGGCGCGCACCCTAAAATCTAGCTTGATACGGTTAATCACCACTATCTGCGGCGACGTCAATCGATTATCGTCATGGCTTTGTTTGGTGCTCTCGGGGATAAAGGCCAATTGCAGAGCATATTCGTTCGTTGATATATCTAATTCGTAAGTAACCCCTCGTACAAGGTCATAGTTACCATGTAATTCGGTGTGTCTGTGCTGTCGGCTCTGAAGCTCCAACGCGGTAGCCTTCTCATACGTCCATTAAGCATTGCAGCCGATTCGCATTCCGCGCAGCTCGACATCTCGACTGCTGATTTGGCTGACTCTGGTGAGTCGGTATCCTTTCTGCAGGGCAGTTAGGTCATCTTTGTCAATCGATTAACGATGACTAGGATCCCCGTGTATCCGGATGCGGTCGATTCTGGCAAATCTGTGACAAAGTCCATGGTGACGCCTTCCCAGGGTCGTGACGGTGGTGGCAGTGGCATGCTGATTCCGTGGCGGGCATGCAGCGGGGTCTTGATTCAGTGACATACTTCGCAGCCGCTGACATACTTCCTTATGTACGAGTCTGTCCATCGTAGGTCAATAGAGATCCCTAGAGACTAACTCAGTAGTTTTAAGAGCTCCAAAGTGACCGGACTCAGGGTTGTCATGAAAGAGAATTATCACTTTACCGCGGAGAGCATCGTCTGCAGGGACATATATCTTCCCCTCATAGGTCAGAGCTCCAGCAACGACGCTCCATTAGTTCTCGTTGGCTCCGGCTTCGGCTCTGGCCATTGGGTTATCGACTAGCATACCCGAGACATCGACCGCCAATGGGTCAGTATTCAGGGCCTTCTGAATCGCCGGTAGGAGGTCATCGTAGGGTTCAACTGTCAGGGTCGCCAAGAGCCGTCCGACAGGCTTCTCGTAGCCGATCTCATAATCGGGCCGTCTCGACGGCGGGGTTTTGTTTGTGCCTTCCAGGTGCTCGATAGTGAAGTCGTACGCCGATAAGATATCATTGACTTCCAGCGCTTCTGGTGCGGATTTTGTCGTAGTAGCGGTTTCTCGGATTCCGGAACGATCATTCCCCTCTTTTGAGGTCGGTGCTCCATCGACGACTAAATACGGTGTAGATTCTCATCGATTCCCATCGATTTTCTCGTTAAAGAGCGGTTTCGATTGCCATTGGGGCTTCGTGCTTCTGTATCTGCATTTGATTGCAAGTCTCGCAGAATCTTTTATAAAGTAAGTGTTTGTTAAAGAAGGGATAGACTTAAAACGTAACCTTGTATCGTCATATCGGCAAGAAGTTCTCAAGAGCGTGCACGATTGCACCCTGCACTCGAGAATCTGCATTCCGTGGCTCTCCCATGGCTCAATAAGTGCCATTCGCCCAGCAGCCGTTTGTCATAGCTGCCAACATGGTCAAGCATCTCTGAGATCAATGGAAAGGGGTACCGATTCTTGATTGTACTCGCGTTGAGAGCTCGGTAGTCAACTTCAGAGTTTGAAGCCGCCGTCCTTCTTCATTGGCCAGGTTTGTCTCGATGTAGGCCTTTAGAGTTCTTGACTCAACCTCCGACAGGCAATAGATACACTCATATGGCTGCTTGTGCCCGGGGTCGATCGCATGGTCAATTGACCGGTGTGGTGGCAGCGTCTCTGCCTTGACTAAAACCTTCACGAATTCCTGATACTTGGCGGGGATATGGCATGGCCGCCGTCGTCTGTAGGCACCATTTCAGGCGCCGAAGCTCCATCTATACTCGTTAGCTGTGTGTTTTCAACTTCTCCTGATGGAGGGTAGGAATTCCCGGTAGTAGCGGTACCAGCCGGCCAAGACACAATGGAACAAATGACCGTGGCGCGCCTCCTCCCTTCGTGGCTCGGCGAGCCGGTAGCAGTCATTCAAGTACCAGCAAAGTAACTGTTCTGCCGCAACTACCGCCGCTGCTCCTGCTCGCTCGTCCAGCTCCAGGCACCTTCTCACCATTGGTGGTGATGCCTTCCATGGAAGCTCCCAGCAACCCTGTGCAATCACCAAGTCATATGACGAATGCCTCGAGAATCTTGTCGCTAGGTATGAGACTCTCGAATGCGGCAGTTCCAAGCAGATGTATGTCTGGAAACCCCGCCCTCCGCCTGTGGAGTCTACGACGTCACCTGGGTGGCCGCCGAGGGTGCCACGGGCTCATTTGAGTCCGTGGCCTTTAACCTGTTTTCTCCGCTAGGGGTCTGCAGGGCTAGAAGTCGACCGGATATCCAGTCAACCTCAGCAGGTCGTATGCCATAGGCACGACCAGCACCTCCGGTTCGTCAACCGAAGGGCTATCATATTCTCCTATATACAAAAGGATAACCATTTGCCCAATCCTGATCAGGGATATGGAGGAGAGGATGCGTCAATTCCCGCTAGGGGATACAACGACATTGATGTGCATCCATTCCCGCTAGGGGATACAACGACATTGATGTGCATCCATTCCCGCTAGGGGATACGATGACTTGATGTGCATCCATTCCCGCTAGGGGATACGATGACTTGAGGTGTGATTTTGTTCGCGTTTCGTAAAGTCGCACAATGGGGTATCGGCTTGATCTGCTTGACACTTTAGAACATTCGGGGATAACTTTCCACTCTGAGGTGCTTCATGATCTGCAATTGCAGCTCCACTATCAAGGTCTTGAACTCTGCCCATCGGTAGTCGTTCTCCGTAAGTGAGCTTGAAGCTTTGTTTGTGGATAGTTACGCATCGTAGGTGCGCTTCGGAGCTTCCGCTCGGTTCGGAGGAAGGCAATCATCAAGTGTACTTGATCGAACGCGTTTTATCGTCAGTAACCTCTTCGCCAGACTCGATCGTCAATCAATCGATGCGTGTAGCAGATGTCGATGAAGGCTTTGCTAGCACTTCGAGCTGCTCAATAGGTTACTCTCGATGGCATTCTGACTTGTTTCGGTCGTTCGTTCGTATGTTCGTTCGTTTGCGAATGTTTTCGTTGAACGTATTTCAATGACCTCTCGGTGGTGTGGCCATCAGGCCGGTCACATGAATATCAGGGTCGATTGACCTCCGAATCTTCTCGGAATCGACTCTGCTCACGTCAATCAATCCAATAGACGGAATACTTATCTCGAATCAATATATCACCCTAGCGATGATAATCTCTATGGGTTCCGAGTAGTGACACGTTGGAAAAGAGGTATCGGAGGACCAATTGATCAATATGTGAGACTGAGGTTGATGAAGGTTCGATTCGTCTCGATCATCCGTGCGTATGCGATGAATCTCGTTAAACGTGTTTCAAGGTCTACTCAGCAGTGGCCATAAGGGCTGGTGACCCATTTCTCTGGGACGGTTGACGTCCGATTGATCTCGGAATCGCCGTGGAATCATCTGAATATCGATCGCAGTCGGTGATGCGACTCTTCGAATCTATTGACCTCCGAATCGCCTCGGAATGATCTCTGCAGCCGTGGATTCCCGATATAGAGATAATTATGAAGTTTCGATGCTTGTAGATCTCGAAAAGTGAGGTGTTGTGACTCGTTCGAAATCGTCATGTGGAGTAGGTGACATCACACTCGGGGCCAATTGACTTCAGAATCGTCTCTGCGGCGGTCAATTGACTCGATTTAAGGGTATACATATCCTGATTTCATCAATCTAGTGATGGTACTCGTTGTAGATCGAGAATAGGGTTTTCAAGTTTTCAGGAGTGCCTATCATGGCAGGTGACGCGTGACTTCGAGGCCGATTGACATCTAAATCATCTCGGTATCGTCCCTACTACTGTCAATCAACTGAATTGGATGATTACTTATCTTGTATCGACAATCTAGCAATAGTTCTCCGTGTAGGTCTGACGCGTCGAAAAAGTAAAGAAATCATGAAATCCCGTGAGCGAAAGGTAACTGGTGACTGAAAAGCGATTATAGTGTAAGGACGTACGCCCGTGTACGGCCACGTATGAGAGTATACGTGTAGATACGGTTGCAAACGGGAATAAGCAATATAGATCAATTGTATAGTATGTAGGTAAGATAATCGCTAGCGTGCCAAAAGCACTTCGCAAGGTGATTATATATGAATGGCGGTTACCCGGCCTCGGCAGCCAAGTGCGCTTGAGAGCCAAGTGCACTTGGGAGGGCCAAGTGCACTTGAGAGCCAAGTGCACTTGAGACCGCCATTACAGTTATTTGTTTGTACTTCACCGGCCATAACCTGCGGACTGCATGCTGTATGATGAATAAATAAATAAATAAATAAACAGCTACCGGGGCAAGGGCAGATTCATTGTGTAAGGCTATTGTTGGTGATGTACGGAAGGCTTCAAGTATACAACAAAGAGCTGTATTCTGAACTGTTTCAAACTTCTGTTGATACGTTGCTTGCCCTTTCCACTATTCTTCGGCCCCAAAGTCGCAAACAGGTAAAACACATGCATTGTATAGTTGGCAGACTGCGCTAAGAGTTAATCCTGATTCTGTATTGGCTAGTAATTTGAGGGCTCCAAGGGCTCTTTTGCTACTTGCGGCCTGCAGCATAACATGGTGTTTGAAGTTGATTTTCCTGTCAAACAAAATACCAATCCACCTTACCACATCCAGGCTGATACCTTTAGTACCAGGGGGAATAGTTGTGCCATTGGGTAGGGTAATCCTTTCATCATCTGTGGTATTGCCGTTTCGTTTGTTGTGGAAGTGCATCACCTCTGACTTTGAGTCGTCAAATCGTGCAGCATTGTTTGCGGCCCATTTGAAAGCTGTTCGTACAGCTGCTTCCAAGCAATGTGCATTGTAGGCTTTTGATTTGCTTCGAACCACAATGGCAACATCGTCAATGTAGCTTGGAGTCCAGAAGCAGGGGTGTTGGGTTGTGAGTTCGTAGAAGGGAGGACTGAGATACAGGAGGAAAAGAATTGGTGATACGGATGATCCTTGAGAGATCCCTGTTCAGACAGGACTGAGGTCTTCCTTTCTTCCATCAAATGCCAGTGCTGTTGTACGGTTGAATAAGAAGTGTTCTACCCACAATTGAATTGGTATTGGGTACCCCATTTGTTCTAGGGTTTGGTGTAGGTGGTCTTTGGATACATTATCAAATGTGCCGCTTACATCCATAAAGATGGCAGTGGTGATTTCTTTTGTATGCTTTCCTTGTTCAATTTCATGTGTAAGTGCCATGGTGGCATCAATAGCAGAATGTTGTCTTCATCCCCCTGTTGGATCTTTGTGTAGTAGGTTGTATTTTTCAGCCATATATGCAAGTCAGTTTGCCATCAATTTTTCAAGAATTTTCCCAAGGCAATTGAGAAGAGCAAAAGGTCGGTAGGCCTCAGGTATTGAATAATCAGGTTTTCCTGATTTGGGAATAATCACAGTCGTTTCTTGTCGCCAGCAGGTGGGGTGGTATCTTGTGGTTCCGAGTAATGAAAACAGACTGTTGAATTGTTCTGTGGTTGCTAAATAGGTATTTCGAAGATAGTGAAAGGGGAGTCCATCACGTCCAGGGACTTTGCATGGTACAGAGGTAAAAATTGCTTCTTTGATTTCGGTAGGAGTAAATGTGACCCATGGCAGAGTTTGTCGATTGGTGACATCAGTCGGGGGAGGTGCAACTGTTGGGGGAGGAAACATTGTAGATCGGAAAAGGGTGGCCTTCTCTTCAAAAATAACTGCTGTTGTGTTGGAGAATGACAGGGGTGGTGTTCTCTGGGTTTTCCTTGGTTTGGTGTAATGGGGGGCAGTAAATATTTCAGTGCCTTGTGCATTTGCTAAAATGTCAATCCACATTGATGTTTTGGAGGTGCGAATATCCCGGAAGTATTGGTTCCGAACAGCTTTGAAC
>MU122608.1:0-21363 GCA_014904905.1 Wilcoxina mikolae CBS 423.85 | reverse complement strand
GGATCCTTGCCAAGCCTTTCGCCACAAACCCCACCATTTTGGCCTACAACTGCGAACAAAAATAAGTAAGCGAGTTCTTGTCCGATCGGCTCGAATTTTAGTGCATCTTGTAGCTAACTTCTCCCGCTACACGATGCGCTATAAATCGAGCCGATCGGACAACAACTCGCTTAATTATTATCGTTCGAAGATAGATGGTTCGCGAACCGGTTCGGACAAACGTCGGAACTTCGTCCAAATCTCGGATTGAATCCGGATCAAACCGCGCCCTGGTTCGATACGCGACGAACCGATCCGCTTCGTTGCCAACACTAGTTCTGCCACTATTATAAATTGCACAAATATATTTCGGGTAACTGATGTACTTGGTCTTGCTTCAGCACTTTGATCCCAGATGACCCTGATATACAAGTGCACTTTGGATTGGAGGCTGGGTATGCACTTTTCATACATAGTTGCCTTGTGGAGGGCTTTTGAATGGTAGCTATTATTGTACTTTCAATTCTTAAAATTGATATTATCTTTATAATCTGATTCTGTTTGCAACAGTATCTAGGTATATCCAGGTATAAGCAGATGTAGGGACTTACAATCATCTCTAAATGCGGTATAACGATTTGAACTGTGATTGAATTATGAATCCATCCACTTTATGGTTGCAGTGATTCACCATTATATTTCCAACCATATCCAAAACTACATGAGACTGAACATGAGAGTATATAAAGACTTTGCACAAGTCAATGTTGAGCCAACACTTACGAACGACCCATAGAAATCATTATTATGTGCAATAACGTTTCAGGCAGAACAAAATAGTCTGAACTTTCTAATGGGGCTCAGATGAAGATTGTGGCAGAATATCTGAAGGGTAGAAGGAGGAAATGAATCAGTTCCGTTTGAAAGCTGGCTAACAATGTGCTGTACTTCGCTAGTTGCAGAAAACTTATAGTCACCTAGCTTGTAACAAAAGAAAATTTGTAAACTGAACGTGTGTAAGTCGTCATACAAATATGGATGTATTGATAGAGTTTCTTATATAATAAGTGATAAGAACAAAAAATATGGTAATATATGTTGATTGCTTGTACATAATTGAATACCAGTCTATTGAACATATCCTGTCGTGTTACTCAGATCCTATTATATCTCTTTTCCAATTGGATGCTAGACACCTGGGCAATTTGAATGTTAATGATGAGAAAAAGGAGTGTTGATGCAAGCTCACATGTCATTATAAAATCATGGAAATCACATTTGGTGATCAGTACCACATGAAATCGCAATTCTCTGAATCCCGGAAATGGCAACATAGAGTCAAGTGGGGAAACTCTCAGGCCAATGAAATCTTTGTCAATTTTGAACAACAAAATACAATAATGAGAAGGTAAAGAGACCAATCCAGATGGAAGTATCCAATTGTGCGAATAGACATATCTGATATTGACATTTAATAGTATCATTGAGGGATGATTACAATAAGCATTTGAACCTTTAGATTCTGACACCAACATAGCCTATTGGTATTAATATCTTCTGCGGAAATTACATAATATTCTGACACAGAATAAATACAATTTTCTCAAACATATAAATGTGTATTCTACACATAAAGGGGAAAATGGTATTCAGATTATTAAAAATATCAAAAATTGTTATGTTAACAAAATGTTACAAAGTGATTTGGTATTTCAATTTAGTGACAACATATTACCTGATATGTTGCAGGGCGTGGATGTTGGAACTCAGATATGGACTCAAATACCAGATAAGCCATTGTAGATGATACAATCACAATTCTTGTAGGGTGTCAAATATCTGTACAAGGAAATATTGTCAGATACTCTAATTGATGAAATCATATATATACTTTCCCAGTGAACTTAACCACTAATAAGGAAATCAACAGTGGTTACAAACAGGATACAATGCTATATCCTTGTTACAATAATATCAAGGCAGCAAAAATTATATAAATAATGAACCACATTAATTTCCATCATAGATGATGAAAATTCGGATTGCCTGGCATGTACAGTGTGATTAGAACGATTTACATTATTGTCAAATGAATACAATTAACCAGACGACTAAGGCATGCAAATATTGTTCTAGGCTCAGGCCACGGAAGTTCAAAACACTGATGACAGAAGTTATTTCAGTTGTCCGAGGTGGAGAAATTAGTGCAAGAAAAACAATAAACCACCACATAATAGAGAAATGATTGCATAAAGAAGTGCTTAGTGTGAATAATATTTAGATTGAGGAGCCCAAGACAATAGCATGCATTAAAGCGATAGTCACAGCAGGAAGCAAGAGATATGAAGAATTTGGAAATGTGGGAGTGTGAAAGTTGAAGCTCCTTCAGAAGGCAAAGTACCCTTGACAATATAATATTCACAAGACAAACATCTGCGCTTTCCATTATTAACAATCCTGACTTTTTTCACCCGTGCGAACGTTAATCAGTTCCTGACAAGTACTGCAAACCGAAAAGATTGAACTTGTGCTGGTAGTCCTTATATAAAGCTAACAGTGATAAACTCAATGAATGTGTGAGCTTAGATCATCTCCCTTCAATTCAAATTGGTTTCATAAAGTAGTTCTTGATATGCCTTCCCTATAATCTCAAGCAGTCCAGAAGTATTGGA
This sequence comes from Wilcoxina mikolae CBS 423.85, assembly GCA_014904905.1. Classification (NCBI taxonomy): domain Eukaryota; kingdom Fungi; phylum Ascomycota; class Pezizomycetes; order Pezizales; family Pyronemataceae; genus Wilcoxina; species Wilcoxina mikolae. Next base: position 18,712 of record MU122608.1, on the reverse strand, counting down.
AATTCAAACTAGATTTGACAGTCAGTGCAAACAATTGAGAGTGACAGACCAGGTGTATATCTCAGTGTATGAATATACATCCTCATATCATTGCAAAATATAAATATACTTGTATAGGCAGAAAGGTCAATAAAAGAGATTAAGTATATAATACACAGTAGGTAAGGTATGCTTACCTAGTGTAGAATTGTCCTCTCACCAGCCTGAGGACACAATTCTTGCTTAGATATCAGCAGCCAGTAACTTTGATAAGATCTGGACACACTAAGCGACAGCCATTATATTATGGCAGTATTCAGATATGATGGTGGGGTGAATATGAATATCTTGGACTTTGTAAAGGGACTTGTAAATAATCATCTGTAAGATGGCAGCCTTTGCCAGTAATGCATATATGATTATACGATTGATAGGATCTTTACACTCATGTAGGTGTATATGTATCACCAACAAGACTATCACAATATCGAAAAACTATACCTTAAGAATAGTTGTATGACTGCATTTCAACATTTTGTAAATATAGGTGTTGTTCACAGGATTTGGGCACAACTTCTAGTTCACAGTAATTAAATTACTCAAATAGCATATAGATATGAAGGCAGATATAAGTAAAATGAAACAGTAATCAGTAGCATTTCTGTACATTCTGTTGCCCAAATGAAATTTTTTTTATACACAGAAACAGTTTAAATCTTTATTCATGGGAGCCTTATAAACTCTCTGAAGATAACAATTATCACACATTATTGAAAGAAGATCTAGCGATGCAGTATTATTAGGAAGGGATTAATATACATCATAGAAAGATCTGACAGGAATCAATTTTATGGTATATTGAAGACCGCCCACATATTCAGACATTTCAAGACGGAAACTATGAATTTCATCATTTAGCTGATATATTGAATATAAGTTATGTTCATATCGGCAAATTGAATCCTGATCCGCATTAATATGCTGCAGGTTGATATACCAGATCGATCATTGACACAACAATTGAAGCCAATCCATAAGGTGTTGTAATGGATATCTTTTTGAACCAAAATATAGGATCAGAAAAGAACAATATCCTCTTGATCCATATTTGAGTAATGAGTGTCGGAACAACTTTTCAAACAGTTGGTTTAATGTTTCCTGTTGAGTCTTATATAACCACGAGCTCAAGTTTAATTCATGTGGTTAATTTCACACATTGATCGTAACGAGATTGAGCACCATTCATGGTATTCATGCATGCAGTATATTGGTAATTGACACCACAACCTCCAGCACTGTGGCAGGGGCCAATGGTAAGATAAGATCAAACCTGTTACAGAGGTTTTGCACTGACTAAAATCCGGAAATCTGGCTGCCCTCCAGTGGTGTTTTCCCAGATTAGTTTGTTCTGCCAGGCTTGATGTCTGTTTCCAAGCCCTGGGTTTCTCATTATTAGGTATATTGCCAATTCTTATGACTGCAAACAGGGCCCTCCATAAGGCTGTTGAAATCATGAAAGATATAGAATCTCTTGGGCAGATTCGATATATTGGTAAGCATCATTACATTAGTTCCTCCTGCTGTTCAACATTGTACAATAGCCGCAACAGAATTGATATTCTGTTGATATTGTTGTATTTATTATCACAGATATGTACTCTATTTAAGCTGACATGCATCTGAATTTGACCCATTATACACCTACCATTCAATTGATATAGACATAGACAGACAGATACAGTTTGATGTCTCATTGACATGAAAACACATGTGATATGGACAGGCTCATTCTTCCTTTGCCGAAAATGATTAATACATATTCGGATGCTGAGTGTTTGAACATTACAAATGTATACATAGTTATACAATCAACTTTACAATTATAATTGTCACAAGGTAAATATGATATGAAGAATTGATTGATAAAAGAAGACAATTATTAATTGACCCAAAAGCTAAGATTGTTACTGCAGCCATCAAAGAGAGCAGGCAACAAGAATGTCTTGATTCTTCATCAATTATTTCAGTCAGTTTTAACTGAGTAATTACAACATACCAGGTTGAAAACAATTCAAGAACAAAGGATTGCAATTATATTGGAACACAACGGTGAAGCTTCTGCCGGTCTCATTCACAACGACCTTCCTCTAAAGGAACCAACATTACACACTATTCAGATGGTGACCTAATAAACCGTATTTGTTTGTGTGTTTCAATTGGCGGATATTGGGAACCATACAATTCTTTATATGTTGTCAATAGTTGCCACTCCTATGTGATCATAAATTATTATCTTCAAAATTGTATAACTCCTGAAAACAATTCAGAGATAAACGTAGGAAATTATTGTCAATAAATAGTACCTTAAATTAAAACATAAATACAGCTGACAGATCCCTGACATCCAGTTTAAGCATTTATGTTTGATATATAATAGCATGACATAGACACAAACAAACGGACTGCCCATCATTTCAATCTATTGGAAACATATCGACATCAAAGGTGTATGACTATTTCTACACATGTGTCCCATGCGTTGGACTCCAAGTCAATAGATTGACGGCATCGAAATAGACATTGAGGTTCCATTGATGTTCACCTATGAATGTTTCATTCAAGTTACATCGTTCAGTTCTGAAATTGGTTACTTGATCATGTTGGCACATTATATATGTCGGTAATGGCGAGGACTTTGGCAGCATTCAGTTGACATCCCAGCTTCTGAAAAGCACTTGCACTCTACTAATTCTGCCTTTTAGAATAGGACAATTGTTGTTCGCCAGTATGTTAGAAGTCATATTGATCAGTGGGAATACCGTTGCTTTACCTACAGTTGTTGTAGCAATAGTAATAATGTTGAAAAAAGATATTGTTATTTACAAAAGATAAAGATGTTGGTAATAATTCTTCATAATAAATATCAAATCTTCATCCAAATGAGGGTTAAATATTTCATTGTAGGTACTGATTAAGATAGCCTGCCAAATACGTTGATGAACCGTGGACACTCACTTTCTAAGATCAGTTGGAAGTTATATCACATATAGGTGACAAGGGTTCCTCTCTGTAGGTAGTGAAAATCGAAATAATGGCTTTTGACAGTATTGTTCATTATCCAACCTGCAATAGACTATATGAATCATAACACCATTGAAGCTTGGTTGACCCACACATTATACAGTATTTGGCACTCAAATTCAACTATTGTTCTGCTAACAAACAATCATATTGAACAATCTATCAACCATGAGTTGTTGAACAGTGGGTATTGGTGTACCTAAATACCTAACTGTTAGGATGTACATTCTTGAATGAATGTAAACGCATACAGTCCGAGGACAAAAGTGTTCTTGATATGTTGGTGACACACCTCTTTTTCGGGGACCACTGAGACAAAACCTATCAACGCCCAGCATTGTGCAGCAGGCTGTGTTTACCATCCCTCAGAAATGGTTTTCAGGTGTCAGAACTGGTAACCAACTGAATACAAAGCCTTTCTATTGGGTGCAGCAGTAATTGAGCAGAAAATTGCAGCAGGTACCACAGGTCCAATTTGATTTTAACATTGTTTGGAGGGCTGAAGGGCCTTTGAAAAGACCTTCCTCTATACTCTGCAAAATTTGGAGCTGGTAGCTGTCAGTGTTGTTGAGATATGAGCAGTTGTTGTCTAAAAGATAGGGTTTTTGGCTAAAAAGGGCAATTGTACATAAAAATTTGGTGCTGTCTTGGCGCTGAAATTTTTGTTCCACAGCTGTGGCGCCAATACAGCCAGAAAAATTATAAGTCTTTCAAAACTAAATGTTTCCTATATCTAGTTTTGTCTATTACATTCTCTATTAGCCATTGGTTCTGTTTGTGGAGTGGTGTTGCTGCAAAGTCGGGTATTTTAGTGTACAATTGCCAATCACGAACACTTTTGTCTAGGGACTGTATATTCAGTTGCACTCAGAACAAAGCGATAAGAATATGAAATGCAAGGTATGTAGGTAAGATGATCGCTAATGTGCCAAAGGCACTTTGAGATGTGACTAATATGAAGCGCGCTTAACTGGCCTCGGCCGCCAAGTGCACTTACAAGGCCAAGTGTGCCAGCGAGCCAAGTGCACATACGAGGCCAAATGCACCTGGTACAACCATTACATAATCACCCTCTTTATCCGCAGAGCTCCTGGGCTGCAGCATATTTATATTCACATACTAAGGAAAGACAATATCAGGTTGGTACACCTTCGTATGTGTGCATAAGTTGTACGACCGATTGGTGCCCTCACGGCGGTCTCACTGTGGATTCGGTGCACAGGGAAATTGACCTCCAGACGTAGGAGGTAAAACCCGTGCTGACACAATTCATACCGGGCCGACATCCATAAGAAACGAAGAGCAACAAGAGAAGGAAACATCCTATGACTCTGAATCCTCCAAGCCCACCTCCGAAGCAAAATGATTGATCCCTAAAGTTCTAGCTCGGTGGTGCTCGAATCAATAAATGCCACAGGTTGAGTTACATGCGTCATTCTACATCGTTATATCGTAGTTGACACATGATATACCAGACAAAGTCATCATTGCTCAACATCCACCTATTCGATCGATAATTGTTATACGAATTCTTTCCATGAATACATTTGTTAAAGTCATCTGAGGGGAAATGACATCGTGGCCAGTATCGTATCGCTGCAGCAGTCAACTACCATAGCTGCCTGATGTTCTTATCTTGGTCATAGCTGCTGCTCTTGAGAGCTTCTCAGATTCATATGATTTCTCCAATTCCATGTCTCTGTGCTTTCTTATATCCAAAGCATAGGGCAGATCTCATTGGTGATAACCTGATCATTCATCTCATCGATTTGTTCCATGTTGACTCGTTTATCTGTAATCGGGCTTTAACTTCCCGTCGACATCCTGCTTAGAATCCAGTGGTGGTTGATTGACATGTGTCGGCCTTGCTTGGCCTTCGATTGCAGTCATATATGGACATGTATTCCTAATGCTCATTCAAGTTGCGGTATCTAACTCGTAAATGTGCCATCAGGTCGGACTCACAACGTAGCCAAGAATGCTTCTGCTGCAGATGCATCAAGGAATCCATTCTCCGATTGACATGCCTCTTACTTCCGAATCCACGAAAGTAGTGGGTTTACACATGCAAGGTCCATCCAGCCAAGCTGTAGTGTGCAAACGGTTAGTAACCACTATCGGATACAACATCACTCTGTTACCAGTGTGGCTTCGTTCAATTAAGGCCAGTTGCAGAGCATATTCGTCATTGATATATCTAATTCGTAAGCATTCGTAAAAGATGATAGTAACTATGTAATTCGGTGCTTTCACGCTCTTGACTCTGATGCTCCAACGTGGTAGCCTTCTCATATGCGGTAGCCTGCTCATACCCAGTAACCTTCTCATAAGTCCATTAAGGATTACAGCCGGTTCATATTCCGGGCAACTTAACATCTCGACAGCTGTTTTGGCTTGCTTCGCAGCCCCTGACGTATTTCCTTATGTACCCATCCATCATAGGCCAATAGATATGACTAGAGACTAACTCAGAACTTTTGAATGTTCCAAAGTGACCGGACTCATGATTGTAATGGAAGAGACTTAGGACTTTACCGCGGAGAGCATTGTCTGTAGGGACATATATCCTCCCCTGATAGGTCATAGCTCCAACGACGACATTCAATTGGTTCATGACTTCGGCTTCGGCTTCGCCTGTGACTTCGGCTGTGGCCATTGGGTTGTCAACTAGTTTACCTGAGAGGTCGATTGTCAGTAGGTCGGTAGCCTGGGCCTTCTTAATCTCCGGGAGTATGCTATTATATGGTTCAATTGTCACGGTCGCCAAGAGACATCTGACACGCTTCTTGTTGCCGATCACATAATGGGGCTGTCTGTGGGGTTTTGTTTGCGCCTTCCAGGTGCTAAATAGTGAAGCCGTATGCGATAAGATCTCATTGACTTCCAGCGTTTGAAAGTGAAGTTGAAGGCAAGGCCAGACGCGATCAAGAGGCCAAGTGCATTAACGAGGTGTGATGGTAATGGTGAGTGATTTAGCATTTGTGGTGCGAAATTCTTCTCAACTATCGGTTTCTCGGTTTCCGTAACAATCATTTCCCCCTTTTGAGGGCAGTAGCTCCGTCAACAACCAAATTCGTTGTTGATTCTCATCAATTGCCATTGATGTTCTTGTTGAAAGGTAGTTTCGATTGCCATAGGGGCTTCGTGCTTCTGTATCTGCATTCAATTGCCAGTCTAGCAAAATTTCTTATACTGTAAGAGTTTCAGGAAGCAAGGATTTAAATAAACGTAACCTTGTATCAACATTTCCGCATGTTGCACTCTGCACTCGAGAATTCAGCATCCGGCAGCTCTGATATGGCTCAATAACCCACCACCCGTTTGTCATAGCTACCAACATGATAAAGGATCTCCCAGATGAATGAATTGTGTTACCGATTCTTGATTATCCTCGGGTTGAGAGATCTGTAGTCAACTTCAGAGTTTCAAATCGCCGTAATTGTTTTCTACAATATCGATACTGCCGGCATTGATGATGACCGCTTCATCACAGAGTTGTCCCGGTTTGTCTCGATATAGGTCTCTGACAGGTCATGGTGTGTCTCAATGTTGGGCTCGTGAGTTCTTGACTGAACCTCTGACTGGTAATAGGTAAGCTGATACTGCAGCACGTGTCCGGGGCTGATCGCATAGTCAACTGACCGGTACGGTGGCAACGTCACTGCCGTCACTAAACACCTTCACGAACTGCTGATACTTGTCGGGAATAGGGCTGCCGTCATCTGTATGCACCATTTCAGGCGCCTAATCTCCATCAATTCCCATTAGCTGGGTTTTCAACATTATCTGATGGAGGGTAGGAATTGTCAGGAGTAGCGGTACCAGCCAGCATGACACAATGGAGCTTGACCGTGGTGCGCCTCTTTCATTCGGGACTCGGCAAACCGGTAGTAGTCATTCAAGCACCATCCATGTTTAACTATTCTGCCACAACTACCGCCACTGCTCCTGCTTGCTCGTCCATCTCCAGACACACAATTCACCATAGGTTCATCGGCAAAAAAAAACAAGTCACGCTCCGGATGCCGGAACGTTCAGCGCACATCAGACGAATCAGACGAAACCTTTTGAACCTCGTCGTGAAGTAAAACTGCACATGCGTATACCTAATCCCTGACATTGGGCGTGTACCCCATGACGCAGCATTCCTTACTGTTGCAGCTATTCAGTGCACATAATTTATATTGACGCAGTCATGCAGTGTGCTCACCTTGTGATCCACAACACTACTGATGTAACGCATGAGAGCAATGTACACCTTGACCTACCGCAATGTTCACCGCATGGGACGTTAATACGATGCCATGAAATGCATTCATATATCGGGTGACAGATACAGTGCAGTGATGAAACGGTTGATGATGTTTGATATTAAGCACTGATAAATCCAGTTTCCCATTCTACACATTGCAGCCAGGGTAAAGTACATCCTCAAAACTTCTCTTTTCTCGTTCCAAACGCCATGCTACATGACACAGCCAGCATGAAGTTCATGTTCTAAACTACTCTGTCCTCATTCCAAACACCATGCTACACGTCGCTGCCAGCTTGAAGCACACCCTCAAAACTATTCTCTCTATGGCAGTCATCCACCGACTCCAATTCTACATCCTGATCCTGATCCTGATCCTCATCCTCATCACTCTCGACATTATCATCATCCTCATCATCAACATCCTGGACCGTATCATCATGCTGCTGCATATCATGATGTAGCTGAGCACACCTCCTGGCAGTGTAAATGTCATCACGCTCCTTGTCACTATCATTGCCAGCATCATTGTTGCCATCGTCAATATCATCATCAGGAGCGAAACATGAATCGTAACCAACAGGGATACGGATCACAGCAATTATCGCAGTTTCAATGTCCGGCTCCATCAACACGGCATCCATCGTGGTCTTGTTAAATACCACTCGATGAAGCTTGGCCATGGGTGGCTTGTTATTGGCTCCTTTCCCATGGAGAATGAGGTTGTTGAGAACCGCCCTTATGGACTTGATTAACTTCGGTCTCAATGGTGATGGGAGATCGTTCCATATATTAAGAAGGTCTGTGTAAGTCTCTGCAAAATCAATGTTAGATAGATTGCATGCATTATGAAGGCCATACTTACCTGTGTCATTATCTGGATTGAAGTTGTACACCCACTGGGGCCTATTGTGCCTGATTTCAAAGACTTTGATTTCAATCTTTGTCATAACTAAACTTCCATTTCTTTCCGACTCTGTTGGTGCCTGATGCAATGCCGTACATTTTAACACAATCAGCGCCGTGGGTGACTGTTCCCGAATCTATTCTTTGAAGCCCTCTAAATTCCTGCCACGTTTGGGAATTTGTTTGAAGTAATGTATCTATAGAAATCGTTGAATCTCCACTTCAAGAAAGTAGCTAGCTTGTTCCTGGTAGTGTGAGCGACACTACGAGTTGCAGACAGAACTCACATCAGGTTCATTCGTACGATCCCATTGGCATACAATGTATGTTACATATGAAAATATTCGGTCAGTGTGTATGCGGCGCTCATTATCTTTGAAATGTGCGATGTGACTGGATTGCAACTGTTTTTGATCAGTTAGTCAGTGCGAATGCAATTCTGGGAGATATCTAAACATCATGAGAGACTCGTTTTGACATTCCTTGAAGGTAATATTAACACACTCTTGCCTGCAAGTCTTCGCCCATGAATGCCCTACTTACATAGTGTTGCAAACGATATGTTATTCGGTATCTACCACTCTCAGAAATGAATCCACTACCAGCTGAAACTCAGTTTTAGTTGGAAATGGTGTGACGCATAGTAGTTGCATCTCCATCATGTGATACCTTGTCTCCAGTACAGCAGTAACATGAAGGCCACGTGGTGCAAGGACACTTCGACTGCCATATGTTTTACTGCTGATGGTCATACTTGACGGAGTCCTCGGCGGAGACAATCGTATGAGTTGTGAAGCCGATGATGATTGGTGTGGACTCTGGAGATGACTAAGATTCATCTCTTCACGAAAACTGACATTGGAAATGACACTGGGTGCTGGCGACATCAAGGTTTGATTCGGAGGGGGCAGCAATGGTTTCAGGGAAGGATTTGTGGCGGATACAATGGGTGTAAATGCTCAGGAGAGCTGAGTAATCGAACATTTGTTACGTAAGGCTGCAGCCTTCGCCCACTTTCGCTTCAACCAGAAACAGTATAAATTGAGTCTCCTCTTATGACCGTTAGCTCTACATAGCATTGGGGTGAAAACAGCAGGAGTGGCCAGTCCTGCTTTTTGAATTGGGGATACGGCATTGTGCAGTGGCTTTGTTGTTCAGGTCATTTTCAGAAGGCAGGAATGTTAGAAAGGCAGCAAATAAGTGCTGTTGCAATGTAGTCGAAGAGTAATGCAATGTGAAAAAGGACTGATACCTCGCAGAGCATTGAACCTGAAATATTTACTCATATAGGCGCAGACTCACACGATTTAATGTTTGCTTGTCATGAAAGTGTCGCGTACGATTAGTCAATTAAATACCATTAATGGCAAGAAAAGACAAACGAGGCAAAGAATAACACTGGAAAATGCAACAACAATTCCATTCTATCCAGAGAGAAAATGCAAAGACCCAATCTAACCAAACTGCAAACGCAAACCTAACAAGTGTGTCAGTATGCTCCTTATTTGCAGTACTGTTGGAGGTACTGAAAACCATCACTCAAATGGCTGACCCCATGGTGGAGTGAAACGTAATGCCTCGAGCTGTGTGAAGATGATATAGGCATTGACATCTTGGTGTGTGTCAATTGCTACCAACTACGACGACTCATGAACACCCACCAATACCAAAGACATGTCACACATTGTCTCCTGCTCCACCAAAACCTGTGCCATTTGAGACTTGACCTCCAGCTATTGCTGTAACTTCACCACCACAGATCACGACGTTGCCTCAACAATTTGTACTGTCTCCGCCATTCGTTCATCTCTGGCACCCATTGACTCCTCCAGCACAGACGATGACACATTTTAGGGAGAGACACGCCCGAAACGGTGAGTGGGGTCACCTCAGATTGTGTCAATGCCGAGTCGTTTATTGCAACGAGCCTGGGAGAGGTTGTCGGGCTCATAGCCGGTTTGGAGGAAACAGGTATTCACAGGGGAGACGATCGTGGTGGTGGTGGTGGTGGTGGTGTAGCTATTGCAATTCTTAGAGGCGTAACTGCAATTTCCTTCAAAACAGCCCCAACAATGAGAGGGTTGTGAGCTGTAACAGAAATGATGCTGGCCACAGAGTCATTGCCATTGAGTCGAGTCGCATTTCATGACTGCAGAGAGGTTTCACCGGGCATGACTTAACATCCAAGAATACTAATTATATCTCAGCCAGGATATAGGCGATTTACAGAAATGTCTTCAGTCTTGGCAGTCAGCTTCTGGAGTTGTTAGAGATGCCATTTATTCAAGCTGTGGTGAACAAAGATGTAGTTCCAACAGTCATAGCTGTCTGGGCCTTAACTTTCAAGATTGACAATGCAAACCCTGTAGGGGAATATAAGAGCTGGGGCGGTAGCAATGGTATTGGTGGGGATCTCATCAAGTTTTCATTTTCTCTGGAGGGCAGAGGTAATGATGATCAGTTTCGTTACATGTTTGTGGGAGATTGGCGGTAGCTTCGGTGTTTCGGGGAACGAAGTCTCTTTCTTGGCATGCAATTTGCCACGTTTGCAGTTGTCGTAGTTGTCAGACTCATCAGAGTAAGTGTTGTTATTGGTGTCGGTGTCGATGGGTAAAGGTGGGTATTCTCTGTGATATTGGTTCAACTGCACCTGAGTTCTATCGAAACAATATCGGAGACAGACCCGGAACCCACTGCACCATTCCATGTATTGTGGTTTCGTCGATGCCCAATACTTCCATATCCCCTGAAACAGTGCAAAGTGGCCTGTAATAACTGTGTCCAAAAAAGGTCTATCATACATCAAGTCAATTGTGCAATCACCCTGGACACAGTGAATGGCATACATTTGAATAAGGCCTTCAATGTGCTCGGCCATAAACTGTTTTCCGAAACCATCAAGGTGGAAAGTATTCTTAAATATATCGGTTATTGAGGTGGTGGATGGGATCTATTTGGGCGGCATTGTATTGTTCTGAGCTGTATATGAGGTGTATGGGGGTTCGGTCAGGGTTAGGGTTAATATGTCTGAAAACGACCATGAGAGGGGTAAAAGGTAAACATGGAGTAGATAGAGCTGATGGAGAATTGAAATTAAGAGTGTGCATGGGAGTATATATACATTGCAGAATAGGCCATCAAGGTGTTTGGAATTGTGTGGTGCGACATGCAGAAGAGTTGAAACCGTTGGTGATACAATATCATTGGTGACATCAAACATTATAGTTGAACAGGAACTTTCCTGAATGTGAGCTGTCATCGGCACTTTTCTTCCGACCTGAAAGATGCACTGCCTGTCTTGTACAATTCTAAGAGTTGTTTGAACCACTTCATGTTCATGAGACAAACTTGTTATGCAAATCTTAGGTAAACAGGTTGAAGTCGGCCAGTTTGGGTTCCTACCATTAGGCAGTGACTTCAAGTTTCAGCATAATATTGCAGTATGGTATCACAAAGAGTCAGAACCTGCGGAATGAAGTTTGAGAAGCATCACTAGCGTCTCTGACAGTGCATAAACCTCGCCAGGCAGCACCAATTGACTCTGTTCGGAGGTATCATGAACTGTAAACTCCTGTGATGCCACACAAAATGAGTGATCTGATATGTTTTCCTCTGGGTTTTGTAATATTCGCCTGGTCAAATATCAAAAACGCAAGCTAACAATCCAGTCGATCGATTATTTCATATATTCGTGTTACTATTAGTGTCAAATTTGGATATGGTAATGGATACATCGTGACAAACTGTATCTGCAGTCTATTACATGGTCTTAGCATTTCATATACAGCTCTGTGAGTTTTGTATGCCATGTGACAATTCCTGCAGGGCAACGACCTATGCATGGCAATGTTCAAAATCTTCTGCCAAGAGCAAGGGAACTCCAAGTGTTATGCAGAGTTTCAAAAGGGTATAGCCGATGTTCAATGGAACAAAGCAATGCCTCAGAACGTCCTTAGGTGTGGGTTTTCAAAGAAACCAAGGATTCGCTATAGTACTGCCAAATTCCAAATAACCTGTCCTATTTCCTCAAGTATTATTCAAAAAGAGATTCATGGATCAGGGACTGAGCAGTGGCCTGGATATCCGGGATATCAACAGCAGCTTCGAAAAAATCCAATATTATGACCACAACACCCGACATCACACCATCTGGAACAGTACCAGGTATCAATGGCCAAGTGTCAATGGTCCAATCAGCGGTCAAGCAAAAGCCAATCACTTCACGGAATTGGGACAGCAAACTGGAAGGGGGGTCAGACATGCACTGTGGGAATTAGAGGCATGAGGCTGCGAGTTGTTCAAAAAAGTTGAAAGTAGTATTGATACAGTTGTAAGTAAATCAGTTTAAAGCAGCTTTGGGTGACAATAAGGGAAAGAAGAAGAAGAACGAACTGGACTTAGAAAACAATTACACCAGTGTAATAACGATGGCCATTATATCGGAAACAAATCTCCTTGTTCAACAAATGTTTCTCCTAGTTTTGGAATTCCACAGTTCTCTATTTTAAGTGTTGAACTAAAAGAATATTCAAGGGAACTCAGACACCTCCTTGAAAAAAGTGCCTAAAGATTGAATATCAGACTGTTATTACAGACACTTCAATAAACTGTGGAGCCACAGGAGAAGCCTATCTGTACAGGGATTTTGTTTGTCGACAACAGTTGGAAGAAGAGAAGTTACCAGAGGCATGAGATTTAGAGCTTATAGACAGAAGACTCATTGAGTCAGTAACAATTACAACAATGGCTAAACTCAATCTTGCAATAAAGGGTCATCAAGAACAGTGGGCAGGATTTATTACGATGTTAGTGTTTGAAATATATGATTGTTGACAGGATTAGTCAGGTTTCTTTTCTTTTACATGTTTTTCAGATGTTGTCGATAAGGACAGAACGGACCAAAAGCCAAATTTAGGCTTGTGCTTATCATAAAGATAGCAGTAGAATCTTCTATTGTATTTGTTATTATTGCGTAGGCATAAAGCATTATAATATGAGTTATTATTGCCACTCATACGGACGGTCACAACAACAATCAGACTCCGCACATATTCACCAAATATTCCATCGCCTGTTCATTCATAAGCTGACCAGATTGCATAGTAAAGAATGGACCAATTTGAACCTGCACCTTTAGCGATAGGGTGATGCTCTGGGCTATATGCCATGCTGTGGATCCTGCTGAAGATATTCTGTCACTCTAATTCCTTCTCAAAGGGCAAGTTGACTTGATAATGACAAATATTCCAGCGTACGTCTGGCCGGAACGTCTATATATAAACAAAGGTATTGTTTAAATTAGCACCGATATCATTGAAGGAGTCGTTGCAAGCAGATGAACACTTTTTGTTCCACTAAATATGCCATGTATTCTGGCTTATACCAATTCACTACGTGATTATGACTTTTTGTCTTGCTGGTGGTACAGACGCTCCCCATGTGTGAGTTGATAACTTTCTTTTCTGGTCACGGTTCCAATCTGTGAAACATCTTCTAGATTTGCCATATTTCCTACTAGATCTTGTTGGGTGAAGAATATTTCTGCTCAGAGTGTGCCATATGGTTATGTGGCAAATTCAATCATTCTTGGACTATAATTACCACTCATACTTGGGGTCCTCCCTGTGTGGTAATATAATGACCGACGGAACAATAGATGCTCTGCTTTTCATCTTGTGTGTTCGTCCACAATTATTTTTGCACTAATACAGATCTTACTCCTCTCAGTCAATGTGTCGGCTGTAGTACCTTCTCCAGAAGTTTTTGAATACAGCATAATCAATGTGGAAACTTCTTTTGTTGCCTGGTGTATCTGTCGAATAACAATTTCACAGGGAGATTGTGATAGGTGCTTCCCAAAAGTTGGCTGTGAGTGGCTCTTCTGTTACGAGCATGACAGCATCGACGCTATCAAAGCTGTCATGTGGATCGAGTTCTCAAATGTAGCAAGGAGTCTCAGCGAGCTCAAACAAATTTATACTGCGTTTGTAACTAGTATTGTCAGCAGGCATTAACTTCTGAACCAACAGTAATTTTCTCAAAATATCCAGATTAGACAGTGTCCTGAAGGTTCAAGGACAGGAGATCGAAACATGTCGACAAAACCTAGCTGGCATGACTTGTCCTCCAATAGTGCCAACAAACTTGAACCCATTGCACAATAGATGGCATGAATGGCAACAATAATAACAACTGTTTTGGCGCGGGTAACAGTACAGAGAATAAATTGAACCAGTACAATGATGTTCTACTCGTGCTTCAGTCAATACAGTGTGTCGGACTTGATTCGAGGGGTTTTAAACGCCGAATATGAAAGCACTGAATTCACAAGCAAAGAAGACAAGTCACTCGGCAGGAATCACAATAGTGACTGGTGGTGGTGCCAAAATATATTGAATTGGTTCAATACATGAGTGAGCAAGTAAAGAACAAATATATCCTCTGCAACAATTCCCAACACATATAATTAACTACCAGCGGCTGTCACCCCTCATCACATTTTCATACCTGTTCATTGACACCTAATCTCCCAAGCCATTTCTGCATTTTGCATAGTATTCTGCCATTCCGGCATTCCTGATCGTGTTATATCATTCGGGCATTCCTTATTGCTCACAATAACACAAATTAACATTCGACCCAAGTATAACACGTCTGGACTTGATCAGGCTGGATGTGATCCAACTGTGCTGACGTTAGACATTCTGTTTGGATTCAAGTGGCGGTCACTTGTGGCAGGCTGGAAATGATTATCTGAGTTGGCTGAATATGATCAAAATGGATTCTCTTGGCTGGCTTGAGATGATTAATAAAGATTTTCAGGTTACCACAATCAATATGTTTTGTATATCTGTTAACAGTGCAAATAAACGGAGTGGCAGTGTACGAGAGTGAGACAAGTATATAGAGTTGACGATTGAACATAGAACTTGAAACTTTGGGTGCTAATTCTGTCGAAAGTATACAGGCGGCAAAGAGGTAAGGCAATTATGTTGTTTGTATCATTGTCTTGGCTGGTCGCATGCAGTCTGATTGGGCGAGATATTACCTGGATATGCTAGAGTGGACTGGCTCTCTGCACGCTGCACATGATCAAGATGATCACACTGTCGACTGGTTAAATGTGATCAAGCACGGTGACTTAAGATGATTCGACCGCACTTGGTCAAAAGGTCCTGGTGCCAGGACAGCTGTATATATGCCGATATACTTGCAATATAAACAAATGATAAAGATAATATCTATTATAAGGAAATGTAAGGCTGTCAGTAATGTGAAATGATCACTATTGTGCAAATGTACATTGTGACATTAGTATATATAAAGGTCACCTACGCAGCTGGTGTCCCAAATGCTCTTGAGTGTTAAGCATACATTCGATTCATGTGTCCTCAGGTGGCCAAGTTAGCCTAGAAGTCAAATTCAGCTGGAACTGCCATACCCTCAGTCTGTTCTAAATGGAGGACAATCAATCCTGTATGGCTATCAGCTGGCATGAGACAATCGAAAAGGGCTGGCAGACAGTATGCTGAAGCCGATATAGCCCGGCTGGCACTCTGGTTGCTACATATAATTGAGCCAGACTGGGTCAGGGCTGGCTACATATAATCAAGCTCATTTAGTTTTTGGCTAGTGGTCAATAATCTAGCCGAGCTTGAACAGAGCTGTGTGCAAATAATCGAGGTGGTCTGCGTTTTGAGTGGCTGGATGTAATTCAGCAGGGATGGCACTTGACTGATTGGAGATAATCAAGCTGGTCCAGATCTCACCTTGCTGGGTATAACTGAACTGTACTGGCTTGAGGCTGGCTAAATTCGATTGAGCCGATATTGTTCTCAGTTTGTTGGTCATATTGCACATGGAACGGTCCAACAAAGATTACAGTTTATAACATTTTCCTAGGCACAATGTAGAGCCATATTCCACCATGTGAATACCTAGCGTGAAGAGCTGTCCTTGCAGTGCCTAACATCATATCATGTCCAACTTACATGTTTCCCTGGCGACCAATGTTCCTGATCATTCAGGCACAGATCCCATATGTGGACGTAGCTTATACACCTTGTTTCAATCCCTGCATTCTGATTTCAATTTTGATGTATATATATACTGCAGTCTACATGGTTTGTGGTTACACTGAGGGGATAATTTTTGGCGGGAGCTGATGATATTTCTTGCGTCAATGTCACAGTGAAATAGAATCATTCTGATTGGTCTTGCTGATGGAGAGGGATGTGCAAACTAAATATTGTCCCTTACAAGTGCCATTGCACAGCAGTGATAATCTTACATGTACATCTCAATTGTCTATCTGACCTATTCGGTGTTGCAACTTTTTCTTCCTGATTGAGACATCTACATGTTCTAAACAAGGACTTGCACAATCTTAATACGGTTGAAATTGTTGTGTTAACCTGATTAATTTCATCATTTGTAGAGATACTTGAGAAAGTCTAGATTATACTAGGATTATGATAAAACTCAATCAAGAAGAGATTATATATCTGATATCCAAGGTTGTTGCTTGCATTGGTCCTCCTTTGTATGGACCTATCTTGTAGTCATTTTGTTTACATAACTTATATGTAACTTATGAAGCTTTTCAGTTATGTCCAGCTTGTCGAACATGTTTTCTACTACTTCAGTTATTATGTTCAATATTGTATATTTAGACCTCACAACCACCTGGGCAACTTTTCTACACAGTGGTTTTTTGCTCTTGTTGATTTATTTGGGGTTTCCAAGGGATTATCATATTAATAGTTCTTGACTGAACTTGACTTGATTGTGGCAATGGGAGTACTTGTCGCACAGGAGAGACAGCATTGTTTCATTCTAATTTCAAACAATTCAATATGGCAGACATTCTGCCTGTTACTGAGTATTCTGCCGAACAAAATTATTGCTGGTAGGTGTGACTGTTGGTTCTCGTATTAGGTGATATAGCTGATCTTGTAGTTATCACCTATGTAGCTAGAATAAAGGGTATATATAATTGGTACAAGTAGTTGATAATGTAACCACATCTGGATTGTGAACCCAATCACCAAGTTTGTTGCCTCTATTCCTGTGTTGATACCATCATTCAGATGCCTCAAAATGTCCGAATTTGTAGCTGTGGTTGGTTCTCCTAATAATCCTCAGTTTTGGAGTAATCATGATTGGCATATGGATATGTCAGCAGTCAGTATATTGTTTCTTTGAAGAAGTGCAATTGTACTTCCACGATCATCGTATATTCTACCAGATATACCTCTCTATCAATTTTGTTATTTGCAACCATATCAACTCTTATACAACTGTATTAAGACATTGTTGTACTTAGATTTGTTTAACATATCACCATTTTGTGTCTTTGTTCAACAGTGGAAATGACAGATTATTTGCAACAGAGAATCATGATATTGTGTATTAGGATTCTTTCATAAAAGTAACAAGTTGATTATGCGACAGAATCTCTTGTCCTGATGGAGTTCTTCCAACGACAACATGCAGGCTTATCTTTTGTTTTTACTAGTTTGTGACCACAATAATCTCATTTCACCATATGTATTAGTCTTTTTTGATAGATTTAATTTACTGAACATAAACATTTCCTCGCAGAGTATAATTAATCATAAGCTATATAATGTATGGCATATGGAGATTGAAGTCTTCCTGTAATGGCGGAGCCAGGTGTACTTGGCCCTAGTAAGTACACTTGGCTGCCGAGACCAGGTAAGCGCCTTTCATATATAATCACCTCGCAAAGTACTTTTGGCATGCTAGCGATTATCTTACGTACATACTGTACAATTGATATCTTTACCACTTATTCCTGTTTGCAACCGTATCAATGTATATCTATTCATACATGGACGTATGTTCTTACACTTCCTATGCATGTTAAATATCAACAGATTAAAGGGCCATGGTGAATGAGCAGAGATGAATATTGAGTTTGTTACATTTTCTGACTTCCTTTGTAAACAAATTATACAGTACTGATTTCACAATTTGAACAGTATCAGGGATTCAACAATCTTTGAAATGAATAAATATGATGGATTTGAACTTCTACATTTGTTTATTTATTTGTTTATTTATTTTTATTTATTTGTTTATTTATTTATTTATTTATTTCTTCGTTTATTTTTTTATTTTATTTTTTTATTTATGTCTTCATTTATTTTTTTATTTTTACATTTATTTATATATTGATTTACTTATTTATATATCTATTTATCTATTGATTTATTTATTGATTGATTTATTGATTTATCTATTGATTTATTTATTTATTTATTTATTTATTTCTTCATCTATTTATGTGTTTATTTATTTATTTATTTATTTATTTATCTATTTATTTATTCATTTATTTATTCATTTTTTCATTTATTTTTTCATTTTTTCATCTATTTATATATTTATTTATTTATGTGTTTCTTCATCTATTTATTCATCTATTTATGTGTTTATTTGTGTTGTTTATTTTGTAATTTATCTATTTAT
>MU122607.1:0-21419 GCA_014904905.1 Wilcoxina mikolae CBS 423.85 | reverse complement strand
GAGGCGGTTGCACGGCTGCTGCTGGACAAGGGCGCCGACGTCTCCGCTGCCGACCAGTACGGGTGGACTCCGCTGCACTTTGCTTCGCAGTACGGACACGAGGCGGTGGCACGGCTGCTGCTGGACAAGGGCGCCGACGTCTCCGCTGCCGACAAGGACGGGTGGACACCGCTGCACCTTGCTTCGCGGTGCAGACACGAGGCGGTAGCACGGCTGCTGCTGGACAAGGGCGCCGACGTCTCCGCTGCCAACCAGAACGGGTCGACGCCGCTGCACCTTGCTTTGGAGAACGGACACGAGGCGGTGGCACGGCTGCTGCTGGACAAGGGCGCCGACGTCTCCGCTGCCAACCAGAACGGGTCGACGCCGCTGCACCTTGCTTTGGAGGACGGACATGAGGCGGTGGCACGACTGTTTCAGTAGCTCAACCCCTACCTACCCGCCCTCGCTTCACACGAACCTTATAACGAATGACCCGACTTCTCGAAGGTTCTCGTTTGTCAGCAGAGATTTGCCACAATTTGTAATTGGTTGATACTTTTTACTAATTGTCATGTATCTATTCCAGTTTCTTCCCCAGTGTTCGTTTGTTATAAATTTCTGGCCATTTGTTCTAAATGTTGTGTGGTATGGACGTTTTCGGAGGGTATGTTCTGTGAATGGGGGGCATCTTAAAAGGTTGGCTGCGTTGATTTTGGTTAGGTTGTTGAACCAATCGGATTTTGCTCTATGTTAGCTTTCACTAATGAATTGGTTTTATTCATACATAGTTTAATCTACTGGAAGTGGAACGTGGTGATATTTACGGTTGCATAGTCTTCACACGCGCGCTGGTAAGGTAGCAACAGGGTTATCATTAGTCCGTCCGCCCTGTAGTCTTTCCGTTCCCCGCATCGTCTGCAGGCTGGGGCAGGCATATCTTGCACTCGTCCGTATTGGGCCGATGATTTAAGACCTGCGGTGCAATTCAGGTGACTGTAGGGCTCGGGCGGATGTTACTGGCGTATAGAAGGGGAAATTTACCCACCGCATATAGATGCTTCGAAATCCAGCCGGCAAAACTCAATCGAAATAACACCCCTGTTGTACCGAACCTTCTCTCTTGACTTGTGTGTACGTGACATAGAGCGCGAGACTTAAGGTCGTCGCGCCAACTGAGTGCCCTAGTATACAAAAGGTGAGCCACAAAATATGCTGTGCCCATGGCACACCAGCACGTAATGGCCGTACTCAAAAACCGCCTCAACAACCCCCGTCCGATATTTCTGACATCGGTGTTATCGTGCCACACTCGGAGACAGAGGCGTGCTTCCAATATCTCGTTCTGGTCACTGTTGGTGGCAACCTATGGCGATGTCATGTGATCGGTCGACCATCGTTGATTGGCTGATATGGCTTGGCTGACGTAAATACTCGTTGTGGAAACACGCGGTTGCGTAAGACTATTTGGGATCACCGGAGTTGAGTTTCCTTCGCACTTGCTTTGCAACAAATACTGTATCCGCTGCAAAGCATATGCTTCTCGGTCAAGTTCGCTTCAGTTTATACGGATAAACGACAGTCTATTAGCCCTCTCTGGTGTATGATTTGTTCTGGAGAAAATGACTGTTCAGATAGAACCATGTTTCATAATAGCACGGCATCACATTGTATATAGTTACAGACGGCGGTTGTAGCGGCCTACCTGAGCTGTTGAAAATAAAGACTGCAAGCCAAATGATCTCAGGTGCCAACTCCATCTCCTCCTACCAGAAGAGTTCCGGACTCTCAGGGTCAACAAATATCCAGCAGCGGTGAATAACTGTGGTGTTCTGGCTGTAGGAAGGAAGCTGAAACTTGAAGAGAATTGAGTTGTATAGACCATCTTTTATGCTCTGCCCCGCTGGCACCCCGATGTCCGATAAGATACTTGCAAATTCTTTTCTTTTGCTTTGTGTATAGTGCCCTGTACACAAGGAAAATGCGTAGCGTACTGAAACCACAGAATTTATAACTGATACGGATATACTCTTACCTACCCTGTGTGTGACTGCCGTCTAGATGGTCATAGCTTTGTTGAACGGACTCTCGGTGAATCGATTGATTGTCTAAATCTAAGATGACACGTAGTCTTATACACTAGAGATCGCGAACCCTAACCCAAGGCACGTGATGACGTACTCACGAACCGTTCCAACAAGCTTCTCACACAGATTCACACAGATATGTACGTACACAGGAGTTCTTGCTACTTCGATCAATCAAGCATCTATCTTACCAAAAGTAACAGCTTGAGAATATTGGCCGTTGGCCGGCCCCCAGGCATTCCGCTCATCGAAGGTGTACATAAAGCCGGGGATCGTTAGGGTGGTACGTAGTCGGTTTGTTCTGCGGTAGTGCACATCTAGCCTTCGACCACGCCCCATTTGAGGGATTTTAAATGGAGGGAAACCGGATTTACATGCAATCCCATTCCCGTTTCAATAGAATACATCGTTGAGCGCTAATATTAAAATTGAAATAGTACTGATTACTATAGCCTGAGGCTTCAACACAGCAGATACTCCAACCGTACACCTCTTCTTAATAGAACTGATGTAATCTGTAGCTAAATCTGCCATTACCATAAATGAATGCTATGTGACGGAGAAATGAAGGTACTCTCAGGGTTTGTCGGGTATGAGGTGTGGTGTAGCCAGAGCCGTATAATCTCTCTTTCGATGTCTCAATGTAAGAGGCTAGGGACAAAATGCTGTCCACTACACCCAGAGTTCAAAACCCGAACGCGACATCGCTTATGATCAGAATGTATTATATTTTGTTTTATAGCTCTTTTTTTGTTCTCTTCTTGTGTTGCTGTTGAGAAATATCAGGGCCCGTTCGGTTGCGCAGTATATCTCTAATACCATCAAATTCAGAGATAGATATTGAAGTTGAACTTTGGAGATATGGTACGTGTTCGGTTGGTACAGATATCGCAGCTATATTAGCCCCAAAACGCGATTTTGGAAAAGAATCTCGTGAGGTTTATTTTCAAAATATCACCCACAGAACTACCAAGCGCCCACTTTACCTGTCATTGTTTGGGCAACCAAACACTGCAGAAAGTCGACAAGATCTGTATTTTGAACCTATATCTTTCCCGGTGGGAGGAGATATATTTCTCAACATACAACTCGGACAACCGAATGCGCCCACATTGTTTGTGTGGTGGTGGCTGAACAATTCCCAACTACTTTTGTCCCCAGCCTTGTACTGCGCGATCAAGCCGCCGGGAACTATGTCTAGAGTAAATCTTATAGAGGGAGGGAACTTACAAAATTTTGCACCTCACATTTGTTTGGTCTAAGATTGGAAATAATAAGATGATGATAAGATTAGATGTTGCGGTCGACTGGGACACTGACGTCATTGCTGTCCTGGTGCAGAGCCTCCATTCTCAAGAACAAAACAAATGCAACCAATATACAAGTCCTCCGCCGGTTCTTATTCATGATGTGCGGAGATTCAGATATTACGAAAATAGATGATATTGTGGTTCTCTAGCATATCATTCTATTTCTGAGTATGTGATCAAGATTGTTTAGTCTGCGCGTTTACCCGGCGAACCGATCGCCACAACATCACATCAATCACACGCGTGCCACGACATCTCTCCAACATCTCAGCACAATGTCTAACAACACCCCCAACCCCCCCCACCTCCTCATCAGTCTTCATCGTCCGCCGCTTCGACCGCGACGGAATCGTCCCCAAAGTTGGCGAAGTCATCAAGCTGCGCTTCCCTGTCACCATCGCCGGACCGGGATCAGCACTTAGTGCGTCCGCACTCACCACCCTGAGCAATGGCAGACAATACCAACACTCCGCGCTCGTACTATCCACCACTTTCGACATGCGCTCCAGCGGTGCCTTGCTCCTCATCACCGCCTACCCGATGCCGGCATACTCCAACACAAACCACGATTGCCCCGAGTTCGAGAACGCCGAGGAATGGCTTCTCGCTCACCTTGTATGGAAACAGCACCGCCATGTCCCTGTCCCACCGGCTACTACACCCTTCGGTTTTCCACATCGTCTCTCCCCTACATACATCGGACCGAGTGGACAGCGCAAGCCCTGGGCGGATCGTATTCCATGCTGGGTTGCACTGACTCCCGTCGTGGTTTCGCTACCCATGACGCGCACGGGGAAGGCATATAAGGCAGATGTTATGTTCCCCGGCACCGACGTTGCCCTGCTGAGACAGTATGACGCTTCCTCCCATTCCTGCGTTAACTACGACTGTCAACTGTTACTACAAGGGGTATTCATCACTGGAAGTTCAGGCGCTTTACCGGTCGCTTGGCAAACCTTCTCCAACGAACTCCTTTCCAACCAACGGCGACAGAAGTCTTGGCGAAAACAGAAACGGCTAAATAAGACAACAACCACGATAGTAATCGACAAGTGCACACTGGCAATTGACTTTTATCATCGAATTGACCTTGGATCAGTACTCCCAGCACATCTGGACCACCGGAGGAGGTTGGCCACTCACACCAGCAGAGTTCGCATGCAATGGACGTGACATGATGACTGAAAACCCAGTGACAGCGACAATTCACCCCGTGGGGAGAGACCCCAGCTGAAGGCACAATTGGGAAGCTAGAGACTGAAGATGGGAGGGATATGATGATGAGAGAAGCAGGAAAGATGAATGGCATGGTGGGCGACGCATTGGGAGAGGCAGATGTTGCCATGGAAAGCATGACCCTGAACGAGCCTCTGATGTGAAAAAAGAACTGGAAACTGTTGAGAAGTGAGATTCCATAGGCATTGAGCGTGGCGGTGGACTGGAAAAGTCGATTGGAATGAAAGATCAGGCAGCAGGCACATGAGATGGCACAGCTGCATCAAACTGTTGAGAACCTGGCAAGAGCATTGGAGACACATTCTGCACGCGAGGGGCAATGGATCGGCATGAGAGCAAACTAGGAAGAGGCAGAGGGCAAGTGTGATGCTCGCCATGATGATGACATACTGTATGTGACAGGCATCACAAATATGGTGATGAAGATTCTGGCGGAAACAGTACCAGATGAGAGTAAACAAGATTCCGACAAGGGACTGGAGGCCTCAAACAATGCTGATGCAGGCACAGTAGTGCAACGAGGACCGGAACTGAAGCAGCGGCAAGTCCAACTACAACCGAAACAGCAGCTGCAGCGGACGATGCCGACCCCAATTGTGTCCTGAACCTCGGCCCCGACTCCTACCCTAACCCGTGAACTGGCACTGAGAACAAAGCCATCAACAACTATATGGTGGCAGATAGTCCCACCGTATCACCAGCGGAAAGCTACAACTACCAAGCACCCCACAGCTGTGGCAGCAACCAATGGCAAGCCAGCCCCACCCCCGACAAATGGTTTGAGCATGTCAGACAGGTGCCTGATCCAAAGAAGAGACGAGAGTGTTACCCTGCCCAACAAGATGGACAAAGAAGTCTCATTGACAATTAACAGAGTACTGTTCAGGGCTCAACCTCCGGCCCACATCTGGATCATAAATTCCCAGAGGAATACCAAGTGTACGATAGGTGCAATCAGGTACCAGAATGCAACAGGGTAGATGGCACTCCTATGCTGATAGTTCATCATCAATGCAGCAAAGTCGGTCAACAAAGGAATTATTAATGTGGGGAGGAAGCAATCTTGGGAGAGATTGATGATCTATGTTGTTCCGCTTGTAAGACACATGGGCAGAGGCACTGAACACCTACAGAAGATGAGAGATGAAACCGAAGTGGACAAAGAAGGTGTCACGGTCCCAGAACAAGTGAGATAGATATCGAATCCTCGGTCAAATAGGCAAGGACAGCAGAATGGAGAGATAAATGATTCCTCGGTGGTCTTAATTGTGAGGGGGACGAAGGTAGCCTAGAAACCATTCGAATAAGGGGTCACCCCCACAGGAGTAAGTTTCAAGGTCGAACCATACACAACTGCAGGTCCGGCAAGCATATGCAAGTTCATCTGCATGTGGGGCCATATTGAGAAGGATACCTATCTCCGAAAGGTGTAATCTGCAGTGACACGCAAGAGATATATCTGAACTGCAAAGGGATCCAAATCGCATTCAGTGGACAGTGTGCAAACAAAACTGAATCCAACAGAGCGGCCCGAAACAATGGTACAGGAGAAGGGAACTGACTGAGTATCGAATAGATGGAGTCACAAAGGCAAATACAGTGGCACGTAGTACCAGGCAGATGAATGACACTGGAGGCCAAGTAGGGAAGCCTGCGGTGGAGGAGAAACGAAGACTCAGAGAGTAGGAGGTGGTGGAGGAAGAAAGCAAAAGGGATGTGACCATGGCCAAGACTGCAGTATAGGTCAAAATGGGAGCCGCCGCTTCCAATGATTAGAGCAATTCATCACAACTGGGTCAGATTGTATGTGTGGACGGTGGCTGCACGAGAGATGGGTGTTGAACGGTAAGCAGATGTGATTTGTTTGCAGGATCTGCCGCACGAAAGAGAGGCAGTTGGGTTCAGCCACTTGGCTTACGAAATCAGAATAAGCAAGAGAGTCTGGTCGGTAGTGTGCAAGGGCAGCAGCCTTGCAACTGACGAACTGACAGACTTGAGCTTGGGTGGAAATGACGATGTGATTATGATCGACGTCAAAAGAATATGGGAGAAGATAACAAGTATCATCAATGTTTACGACCAGCAGCATTTGCTGATAGGTGATGGGCCAGCGATGAAGTTAAACTGTCAGACTATTATTCAGCATGGGGGCGGCACGGTGCTAGCAGGGGACCTGAATGCCCACAGTCAGTGCTAGGATCCAAGATGCACAAAATGGAGGGATACCACCAACGGGAAGTAGATTATTGGTAGGCATGAGATGGAGATCAGGAATGATGGCCGGCCCACTCACTACTGAATGAGAGACAGCAGCGAGTGCAGTTCCATGATATATTTGACCCTGGCCAATTTACCCATTGTTAAATGGATGATCTTGAAACAAAGTCATTGCATAGATTGTGACAACGAGGTCATGCAATGGGAGGTAGACATGGAGAAGCAGGAGGAAGTTGGTGCCAAACCAGTCATAGGGTGCAATCTAGTTACCATGTCGGAAGAGCACAAGAAGGCTTCAGAAAAACTCTGGAGGAATCTCGAGAAGGGGAGAACCTGAATAGATTATGAGGGATGCACTGGGGATAAGGACAAGCGTGAGCCTGAGTGGTGCCGGGACGCGCTGAGCAGAGTACCTGATGCCACCACGAAGAAAATTAGGGTCTGTGCTCAAGCCAAGAGATAGTGGAACGGTGAGATTCAGGAGAAGAGAAGAGCACTTGGGAGAGAAACGAGAAGGGGATGAAGGTCAGAAGTAACGGCCGAGGCGAAAGCAGACCCTCAAAGGTGGATTCGGCAGTCTAAGAGCTGGATGTTAAATGACTATATATAAATGGTCCATGGAGGTGAGGTTTGGAGGCCTGCAAGGTTCATCAGAGCTTGAGCAGGGACAACCGTGAAGCCTTTGACTGATATAGCGAGAAAGCAAACAATCTCTATCACCCAAAAGGAGGAGATTCTCAAACATGTATCCTTTCCCCCAAACGATGACAATCCGTACTACGATCTGCCCATTGCAGGAGAAGCTGACAAACGGATTTTAGAGCAAGCAGTCGATTGAGCCCTCTTCTTGCAGTCAGGCAAGAAGGCCCAAGGTCCAGACAAGCCATCATTCTCGGGCATGCAGATTCTCTGGAGGCAGAACACAGGGAGAATTGTTGGATTGACCAAGGCATCCCTCCGCACTGGTCGACAACCAGCTGGTTGGAAGTGTACGTGCTGGGTAATAATGTGGAAGCCAGGAAAAGACAACTACATGAGGCACAAGTCATACCATAGGATCTGCCTGCTCAGCTTCATGGAAAAAGTAGTTGAAAAAGTAGTTGTCGAACTACTGTACGACAAGGCAGAAAGGAGAGCAGTAATAAGCGAGGGCCAGTTCAGTAGTAGGAAGGGAATGTCAGCAATCGACGCTGCAGTCATCATGGCTGACAGGGGACACCCAACATGAAATAAGGAGACATCACAGGTGTCCTCCTCATGGATATTAAAGCAGCATTCCCAATGATAGCAAAAGGGAGACTGAGTAAGGCAATGAAGGCCAAGCAGATGGATGGAGACTTCATATGATAGACTGAAAGGTTTTCCCATAGAAGAACGGTAAAGATGGTGATCCAGGGGAGCGTCATGCAGAGCCATCCGGAGGAAGCAGGGGTCCTGCAACGATCTCCTGTATCGACAATTCTCTTCTTTACTTTCACTGCCAGTGTTACACCTCGCGAGTTGTAGATCACTAATGGCAATCGGAGCGGGGTGACCTACTATCACTCAACAATATCTGTATCGGGATAGTACAAGCACTATCACTGGATGATAATGGAACCACACAGATTATAACTCACGCCCAACGAAATCAGATAAGCTGACACGCAGTCAACCACACCACTGATAGGCGATTAAAGGTGGTTATTGGGTCGATACTTTGCCAGCTCATGCCATCAACAATGTGAAGACAGCTGAGAAGATGTAGATACGGAAGCACCTGCCTTTGCAGGGTAGCTGATGAAGTCTCTAATGTTCCTCACGATTGAAAGGGTACCATTCGCCTGGAGGTAAAGAGATTGAAAGTATACGATTGGTCCGGACCACAAAAGTCGAAGGACTGATGTCAGTAGGGGTTCTATTCGTCTGAGTTAGAGATCCAAGCGGAACGATGTGGAAGGTCTGAAAGAGTGGTAAAGGGCAGGCAGAGCATTGGCGCGAAAGGAAAATTAGGTAGATTAGCTCATGAGAAAAGCATAGATAGTAGTAATTGTCAGAACGAGCAGATAGAGGTACAAAGACCTCTAGAATCTCCCAGGGAAGAAGGGCAAGCTTCTTGACAAGGAGAACAAGCCTTAACAATATACCCATTGAATGCCAAACATCTTTGTCTTGAATCTTCTTAGTAACTTTCACATCCTGGGCGAATCTTCATAACTTCCATCGAAAGCAAGTCCTGAAAGCCGTAAGGATATTACTTGTACTGGTAAACCTGAGGTAACGTTCCCTGTGTCACAGCCGGGTTGATAGAAAGGGGGAAAGAAATAATCCAATGAGTCAAAGCCCACTCTATTGTGGATGACATCAGGTTGGTGCCAACCTGGAGAGGTGTAGACCAGCTGGTCAAGAAACTCGAAACCTGGGCAGCGGAGAGCATCCATTGAGCCATTAGACGAGATCTCCAGTTCAACACTGCTAAGATCGAAGCAGCGTTCTACACATGTACATATAGACACAAGAAGAACCTTCCGCCAAAACTCACAGCCAACGTCCGAGTAGGACACGGCATTATTCGGTTAAACAAAGAAGTGACAAGGTGACTCGGTGTCTGGATGAATATCCACTTGACCTTCTGGGAACAACACAACCGATACCTGAATAAGGCGAGAGCTGTAGAAGCGACACTCTGCACACTC
Source organism: Wilcoxina mikolae CBS 423.85 (assembly GCA_014904905.1). Taxonomy (NCBI): domain Eukaryota; kingdom Fungi; phylum Ascomycota; class Pezizomycetes; order Pezizales; family Pyronemataceae; genus Wilcoxina; species Wilcoxina mikolae. The sequence continues at coordinate 11,915 of MU122607.1, read as the reverse complement.
ATGAGAGCGCACGGTATAGTTCCAGATCAGGTTAGAGCAGTCCACACAGCTTGCATCCAAGCTGTTTCACTAAATAGAATCGAGCTCTGGTGGGACCCAAAAGAAGTGGGCATATATTATGACCATCAATTGCTCATAAATCAATAAGCCAGGTCACCCTGGGTGTGATGCCGACCACACCAAGAGGCGCGCTAATGAGGGAGACAGGGCTCACTGCTGTGGCGGTAGCCTTCAACACTAGACAACATTGGTTCGTAACAAGGCTAGCAAACACATTCGAGTGCTCTAAGTTGAGGGAGCTCTACGACTCCCCCAAATCTTGGGCTCCAATTTACCGAGTTGCTGAGGCAGAGCACAAGCATGGCAGGGGAGCAGGGACGATGTGCAGGCCCGACTCTGGGAGGAGCCAGCAGTCCAGACTATGATACTGAACAACGACATTACGGTCAAGAGAGAGGCGTCGTGCTGGGTACGAGAGAAGAAAGGAAAATTTGTGGTGGGGGTCTGGATGTGATGGACTGGAAGATCGCGAACTGATGACGGGAGAGTGAGATCCGTAGCGGTATGCACTGATGGAGATGTCTGGAAGTTCTTCCGCAGACACCTAGGCAACAGACAAATTCCAGTCTATGATGCAGAATTCGGGGCAATTCAAACTGAACTAAATGAATCGGTTAGGAAATAAGTAAGGTTGTTGGAATACGGAGTGAAGAAGGTAGCGGTCTTGTGTGACTGACAGGAAGCTAAAAGGCAGACAGAGAATCTAGAGCCTGGAACTGAACAACCACTATTCAAATTAATTAACCGCAATGCCAGGATTGTTTGCGAGCATGGTATCGCAATAGAGATTCACTGGGTACCGGAACACACTGGTATCTCTGAGAATGAGGAAGCAGAGTGTACAGCAAACAAGGCCCGAGACGGCCAACGAGTAGGCACGCTAAGGGATCAAGTATACACCTCGGCAGCAAATAAAACAAGACAAATCCCTGATGCAAGATTGTGCGCAAAAACACAGTCGGAGGCGAACATGTACAGTATGCACTAGGACTACAGACTCAAGTGCAAGGCGGGAAGTAAGAGACCAATTCCGATGACAAGGGTGAATTCGTTAGGCACTAGATTCAATCGTTTGAAAAGAATGCATGCTCTGGTGGGTAAGTACCTAAAACGGTTTGGATACTGTGACGATGGCAGTTGCTGGTTGCGTGCAGGCAGAGCAGTGCAGACGTCACAGTATCTCTTCCGCTTCTGCAGCAGGTGGAAAGACAAGCAGAAAGTGCTCTGGAAAGCAGTGGGAAAGGTGACGTGTTGAAAAGCGGGCAGATGCAGACACGTGCAGGTCTTTGAGCTGTTTTCCATGGAAAAGTGCGACCAAACAGTGATGGTCTTCCTGGTAGTGACTGACGTCAGGAAGATCCCACCCAAGTGAGTTGCGGACAGTCACTTTGCTTGCGTCCATGTTTTGCCAGCTTGGCTGGACTCAAGCAACCTGATTAGTTGAAACAGTATGCGGGTAATGAGCAAGTGGAGGAGTGAGATTAGGTTCGAGGATCACTCTTTTCGGTCTCCTTTCTTTTGTTCTTACCAATCTTTTAACTTTCTGTTGTCAGAAGGGGACAACACGTAGCAGGAGCCGAGCTGAGCTATCTAACCGGTTTTCCCGGAGACGTTGGGGATCAGGTGTCTGTCATACTCTTTATAGAGTGAATACAGTATGATTAAAACAAAATAAAAAACCAGTCGCTTGGCCAAGACTACTACGACCGCGAGATCATCGAGTGCGGTGGGTTTTCGGACGATGAGAGCGATGGCGATGAAGAGGAGAATTGCACGCCGCTTCAGGTTAGTAGGATTTTTGCGCCGTGGGTTCCATGGATGGCGGCGGACGTTAAGGAGTATGATAGGAGGGAGGCAGAGGAGAAGAATAATCGCACTTTGTCCTGGATTGAGCGCCTCATTCATAGATAGAAAAGAAGGCGCAGTGTAGTGATATTATTTGTGGACTTCGCGCGGTTCTTGGTGTTATCGGGAGTTCGCTTAGATGTGGGTGTAACGGAGTTTCGGCGTTGGATGTTACTGTGTTTTCGCCGGGATTGAGCTAGTTTGCGTTTGCATTAATCATCGCGCATTGGAACACCCAGCTGCTGCGTCCTACAAAATCAAGACTCAAATGGCCACCACCAATGCAAACAAGCGACCCCATTGTGGCTGTCGCTCTTACCATTTTTTAAGAGTATGACAGTTCCCTCTGATCCCTTCCCCTCCCGAATAGGTGGGGAGATCCCCTTCCTTACTCCTCTCTTTGAGGTTCACAAAGGAAAGAAAGAACAAAAAGAGCGACAGACAAAATTGTTGTCATATCAAGGCACGTTAGGGCGCCTTTGCCTGTCCGAATAAACCGAGGACGTCAGGCTGCAGAAACAGGCACCTCCAATTGGTGCGTTTCTTCACATCGAGCGGAGTAGTTAGTAATTAGTATTCGCTATTCTACTTTTCCGAATATGTTAGAGCTCCGTCATTCTCTAGTGCGCTTCCAAGCGCCCTTACTTGTCCCAAGGGCTTTGAGGCGGGCTTGAGGCGGCCGGGCCGGGCCGGTAATCTCAAAGCCCACGAGGGCCGGGCTTTTTAATTAAAAGCCTGCGGCCAGCCTGCATCTCTGAAACACGAAAATCGGCAAACAATTATGGGTAGCAGACGATGTTATTATTAGTGGTAGGTGGACTGTTGTCGGTGGAGAACGTGCTATTTTTAGTAGCGATATGCAAATTTGGAGTGAGCATAGGTGGTCACTCGGCCCGCGGGCGCCTGCAGTTGTTACTGTATGGGTAGAACCGTGTGTATAGACTAAGATACAGAGTGAAGAGAGTGAGAAAGAGAGAGAGACGGAGAAAGACTCAGGGGTATATGCAGGGGAGTGGTGTGCCCTATGCCGTACTGGATGCTCCATGTAACAGCAGTGTTGCAATATTGAAGGGGAGAACCGTTTGTATAGACTAAGATACTAAGTGTAAAGAGAGAAAGAAGGAGAAAGACTCGAGATATATACAGGAGAATGATGTGAAGTCAGCTCCATCATCGGTTACATCATCGGTCAGGTCTATTTATGCAACACTTCCCCCTCTTGCTGCGCTCTATAAAACCAAAGCAGCAAGAACATCAGAATTAAGAAAGCCAAATAAGAATGTCATGGACGAAGGACCCATATGGCCGGCTCATAAAAGCCGTGAGGCAGGAAACTCCCCAGAAACCTGAACCATCCCCGGAAACAAAGAAAGAAAATAGTAGTAGAATGAAATATAGATGTGCCCCGCAACACAGCGCAGTCAGGCGAATAGAAATTTGGCTCAGCAACACAGCGCAGTTGAACAAAGAGAGAATGGCCCCGCAACACAGCGCAGTCAGGCCTATTTAGAGAAGATCACGGTTACCTGTGGCAATACCATGTGCAAACAAAGAAGTACCTGTATTTTGGCGCTTGCCTGAACTGCTACGTCGATCTGGATTCTTTTCCGGATGAAAACTCAGCAGTTATCTTGCTTGTGGTCATTTCGGTTACAGTGATTACAAACAAGACGTGGGTGTTCAGTTTGGGATTCGGGTTGCAGACGCTTGCCATTGCGGTTGGAATAGAAAGTTGAACCAGTACCAGAATCTCCAATCTCAGTTGTTGTTCGTCCAGCTGCATGGCGGTGGTCCTCATCACTAAGCTGGCTGATCAATTGTTCTACATCGATTTCGGAATCTGGTTCGACATTCTAGCGAAATGATTAGATAGTTATGACAATAAAGCTTTCGTAGCCACTATCTAGACCGTTGAGGAGTACTGTTGCTTCGATTTCATTGCTGATAGTAGCGCTAGAGCTGCGAAGTTGCTGGATATGCAAGCGGAATGCACCACGGTAGAGTTCCATCGCATTTCCTACATTGCGTTTTCGGTAGTCAGGAAGCTGAAGGGTAAAGAGCTTTTGCCAAAGATAGAATCGGGGTGAGAATCCTTTCTTTTCATGGATAGTCTGCAGCATCCCCTAGAGTTGAACTGAATTGTGAATATTGATGACAGAGCATTCGGCACGTTTGTCAAGGTAGAGGAATATTGAGGCAGTAGCGCGTTCTGCATTTTCATTTCATTCCAGGGCACCGGCATTGCTGTCATTGTTTGGGCTGAAGATCACAGTATTTGCACAAGTTCGGCTGCTGCAATTGTGGTGCTTTCGGTACGAGTGGTGACTGTAGGGCGGAACTTTCGCTGTGAGACAATTGACCTAAGCCCTTCTCTGATAAGTAGCATCTCCATTTGTGTTTTCCAAGTGGCATAGTTGCTACTGTTGAGTTTCGTAACGAGATGGTTGTAAGAGGAGGACGATAACATCGTTAAGGCGGTGGATCGAAGTGGTAGGGTTCGATGATATCATCAGATTTCGGTGTAACAATAGAATTAAGTTTTATAAAGAGGTGACCAGCGGGCTCATAACCTGTTGTAATATTGAAGGGGAGAAATGTGTGTATAGATTAAGATACTAAGTTTAATGAAAGAAAGAAGGAGAAAGACTCGAGATATATAAGGAGAGTGGTGTGTAGTAAGCTTTATCATCGGTTATATCATCAGTTACGTTATCGGTTATATTATCGGTTACATTATCGGTCAGGTCTATTTATGCAACATGCAGGCCGGCCGGGCTTCTTCTTAAAATGCCTGCGCTATGGACGGCTGGTCCGTTTCGATCGCTGGGACAGTGGTAAGAAACGGGTTTTCCCACAGCATCGGCTACATCTATCACTTCCAGTCCAATTATGTCCGCGAGTTTGCTCTAATCACAAAGTGTTCTATACAGTAAATGTGCGTAAATCGGCCCTCTTTCGCTTGTCTGTCTCTGATTTACGATATCACCAATATTTACGGTGACAGTACAAAAACGCTCCAGAAAAGCTGATAAACAACAACCACCCAGTCCGTATAGGATCATACAGACAGTGAACCGAAGCGGTCAGATCGGTCAGATTCAGGTCTCGACCGGGCCGATCTGTGCCAAGGGCGGCTTTTTCAGCAGTCATCCAGCCCGTTTATCAATTGATAGATATCTACAGCAATTTATCGAGCCGGACTATAGATATCTTCAGATCCCCAACCAGTTTTCAATGTTTCCACTCCCTAAGATCTATAAAACCCACCACTAACTTGAAGCATGTGCTGCAGCCTGCTTTTTCTCACGAGCAACAAGTAGTTCCTGAACCTGACAGATCTCCTCCAGTTTAACAAGTCCAGCTTTCTCCCACAGTTTCAAGCATTCTATATCATGGATAACTGAATCTTCCAATTTGTTTCTGCAGTCAGAAATGAGAATTTTCGAGCTACTGAACACTCTCTCCACTTCAGAGGACATGGCCGGAATTGAGTGCATGCATAAAGCCATGCGTGCCAATTGATGCCAGCGCGGGGAGTCTAAATGCTATTTCCAATAATGTATGGGATCAGTAACTTCTTCTTCTTCAGTGGCCATTTGAGATCGCTGGAATTGATCACTTCCACCATCATCAATTTCCAATCGGGCTCTTTTCTTTGTTTGCCACATTGGAACCATATCCGCAGGAGACCCTGATGGGATTGTAGAGATATTTCCGGCCTAAGGATTCAAATTGATATCTTCAGAACGAAATGGATTTTACCAAATTTGAACTGAATTATCTCGTGCCAGGGCTACCCAATCAGGGTGTTCGAACCACTCTTCTTTGAAATACTTCAACTTCATGTCTGGGTGAAGAGTAATTGCTGCATGCATGGCTGGTAGCATATTGGTCATTGTTCAGTAGCAGTCAGGAAGTCCCCAGGCTAGATTTAGGAATGTAATAATATGTATACTACATATTGATTGGTCTGTATACAGGTTCGTCGCTCGTTCGAGGTGTGCTAACAATTTGTCTATTGCCGGTATAACATCTGCAATAAATCCATTTGGTCTACTACCATCTGTACCATTTCCCAGAAGCTGGAGTGACCAGGTACAAAATAGAAGAAGAATATCGATCATAACTTTAAGGTCCTCCCAGTGATCAAGAGAGAGTTCATCTGAAGAAACCAAATCCGGATTGTCTTCGTCTGGATCCAATTCTGATATCTTCTGGTTTTGGCTTTTCATTTTTGACTCTTCTCGGATGGCAGTGAAAACAAATTCATCTTATGGCTCTCTTCGTTGAAATGCCCATTCGATTGCATCTACATCACCATGCCATCTTGTAATTTTTCCAACCAATGGTGTATGAGCAGTTGCATTAGGACATAGTTGTTGTACTTTATGAATAAATCTACCGTATCATTGAGGAGACAGTAAGATCCACATACAAATATTGTGTAATCGGCCAAGAGCACCATGTTTTCGCCATGACTTTAACTTTTTCAATGAATCATACTTATCATCCAATTCATTCATTTCCTTTTCAACAGCTTCCACATTATATCCCCACAGGAAGCCCTTGGCAACAAGATTTATAACATGACCAAAGCATCGTACTCATGATTGCTCTGGCAAAAAGGCAATATTGTGTTCCTCCAGAATTTTAGCAAGTTCTTGGAGAGCGGTATCATTGATAGAAATATTGTCACTCATAAAATGTCCAATCTGATGGTGCAACTCATAAAGATTGATGATGCTCCAAATAACAGCAGCCTGATTTACACCAGTATGTACCCCTTTGAATCGTTCTAGGCCAAGTAAGACACATTGCAATATGCCAATTGAATCAATCCAGTGGCCAACCAAACCAAACAAAGCCCGGTGATTGGGAGAAGTCCACATATCAAAACTGAAGTGTACTTGAAGATCACAAGTCTTGAACTGTTCAATAAGATGATGTTGCAATTCCTGGCACTGATTCAATATCCAGTTGCATATGGTATCAGTACATATGGGAAGGGTACTTGAAATAGATGTATATGAAGAAGACTATTGAATGGATTAGTTTTATTCAAGAAAACATTTATATTATTCAAATGTAAGAATCAACTTTCACAAGCCATTAGGTAAGATAAGAGTAAGCAGAAGGTAGACTGTTCTCCAACCCGAAAGCTGATATTATTAAAAGATATCCATTGTATAAGTAATGCTTTGAATAGGTCCGAATTGAATTGAAAACTTTGAATTGATTTTGCAAATGCAGCATGACCAGGACTTTCAGTAGTTCAATTTCTCACACCGGTACCTGATTTTTCACCATATGGCTGCCCCTTGGTAACACCATGATCGAACTCTAGATGGTGGTTCATGTTGCATGTAGATCCATCTGTATATGAAGGCGCTTTAAGAGTAGTACCTATGCACATATTAGTTAAATAGAAAGATCATAAATTTGAAGAACCTACATCTGACACATCTCCAGCGCCACTTCCCTTTCCCTTGGTATTCTATTCCATTGCCTGGTAACCAACACTACCCTGAGGGGATTTTATGTTTGGTTTGAAAATAGTGTGGAATATTTACTTGATCCAGGTCTCCATCATCTTGTGTGCTTCCTATATATATATCAGATTAATGGAGCATTTAATCCCCAGATGTGTTCTACCAGAAAGAGAGTGGCCATACCAGTGTTTCCAGGGTTTCTTCCAACTGTAGGTATTAACAGCCCACTAGAAGCAGAACTCAAATTACTTATTCCATCCTCATTATAACCAAAGTCAAGGCCGAAGGGTTGTGGGATAGTACTTTGGCTTTGGGATTCACCTTCATCTGCAATAGTACTGGGAAAAGACATTGAAAAGAAATCAATTGGTGGAAGTATCAAAGTGAAACTGGGAAAAGATAAATAGAAACTGGCACCAATGGAACGAATAGATTGTGAAATTGAATTACTTCTATCAGCAGGATATTTAGCTGTATATATACTACCTGCAGATCTATCTTTAGTCTCTCCCAGTGCTAGATAACTACAACAATCTCTAGATAACTATGGATATCTATAAATATCTTCTCTAAGCGCCAGTCATCTGCAGAAATCTTCCTTAGCACAGATATTCGCAGATTCTAAAGATATGCTAGATATCTACAGTTTAGTTGAATAGTCTAGATATCTACAACATGAAACCAGGCGGATCTATGTCAAGGGTGGCTTTCGAAACAGTGACTGCATCTGACCGGACTGCAAATCTACAGATTACCGGGCGGTCGATGTGACGACTTCGGAACATTGCATAAAGAAACCTTATGGACCAGAAACCTGAAATTTCCAGGAGTGTGGATTCTCTCCCCAGGAGTTTATATAGGACAGTTGGACTCAGTTAGCAAACAGTAGCAGCACAAGTATAAGGGAACGTCAAAAATATGTGTGTAGCAGCACTATAATTAGAAACTGATCTGAACTCTCTTTTTTCGCACCTGGAAGAGTTCTACTGGTTCTTCATTCCTGCAGGTTGTGTTGGTGGATGATGATGTTTGTATAATTCATTACCACATGATATACCTATGCTATAGAAAATACCGAGGCATGCAACGGTAGAGGTTACTTTCTGTCTCTTAGGTCGGTCCAACTGTCAATCACACATCTTAAATTTGGAGTCACAGTTATCAACCCAAGGTAGCAACTCAGGTCCTCAGTGGCTACCTTACTTCTGCAAGCTGCAGCAAACTATGATATGCCAAATGCACGGCGACAAGCTAGGTCGCGATCACGTTCCAAGGTGCTTCACAGTGTGGACCATCCTTTCAATTATGAAATTTTCCTCCTTGACACCTAGATGTAAAGGCCACAGAGGAAGTACCGGTTATAAGGGGTTGTTGGATGACACAAGAGGTGTCATTGTTGCCTTTTGGCCAAGTGGTATAGTATGACAACATATACTTTATTACTCTAGAGTTGAAATCTAAACTCTTTTGAATGTTGCTATTTAGAGCTTGGCAGCTGATAGTGAGTGGATTGAAACAAAACGTGAGATTCAGTTGGATACTCGGATGCCACAAGGTATCCATCAGGCTGCTGTACAAAAAGGGTGGCCCAAGCATAGATATTTACAGGATACATATGAATTCATTCCCCTATTGTTTTCAAGCAACACTGACAGGAAATGAATACTGAGAGTAGCTGGAATGTATGTTCAACACATTTTTCCCTAACCCTATATTTGATATCACCATTGTTCTCGGGCTGAGAACACCAGAATATTCGCCAAGGGTGTAAATGAACCTTGAACAAGCCTCATGTCTCACAAATAGTGACATTCTTAAGTAACATGAGATTCCAGCGTGGATTGCAATTGCGTGGTGTTTGGTGGCAATCATATGTTGGCAATCCATACCATGTCCCATTGTTCTGTTATAATAAGGTTACATTTCTTTTTCTGAATAAATGAAGCCATTTTCTCAGACATTACAACACATCTGGGTGAAGTAATCACAGACCGCACAAGTCAGCTGCAGCTTTCCCTGCTGGAAAGCTGGAAATAGTGGGGATGGGCATGTGTATCTGAAACACCCACCGAAAGTTTGAAGGTAGCCTTACTTTCAAAGTTGGCCCCTATCTGACAAGTCTCAGAAGCGCTTTCGCGAGGGCGAAATCCTGAAATGTTGTGGTGGTGATAGCAAGGTTGTTGAGACCAAATCAAGAAAAGAATGAATACGCTGAATTGTCTACCGTTGCGGTGGGAAAATCGTTCCAACCACTAAACCCCCGAAAAGAGTGGAATCGCTGGTGGGTTAGGGTTGTTGAGGCTCTGCATCGCGCCATTGCCAGGGGTTCAGACTATATATGGACGCATGCGACACGCATTCAATCATCTCATCTCTTTCCTTCTTCACTCTTTTTGTTTCTTAGTTAAGAGCCAATCAAGCATCACCTTGCTGGTGCTACTCCCTCCCAACGCTCTTAAACACGAAGCCGCACTTTTGCAGCCTCCTATTGGTCGTTGCCGTTCGAAAATCCTTTTCACGGGTTTACTCCCACACCGTACAAAGAAGAGGGAAAGCTGAGCTCTATATATACGAGAATGGCACCATGCCCGGGACCACTCGTACCCGGAGCCGAGCAATCGGAGCCGGATGTTGTGCTCAGGTCCGGGCTGAGCACCGGTGCCTTCCGTTCGAGGACTGAGAAAGGTCCGGCCATGCCTCCGAATGATGTCGAGATTCTCCGGGCTAAGCCCCGAGCAGTGATATCAGTCTATTGGCGTCAACAAAGGTCACTAACGGTAACCACCACATTGCCCTAGCAAAAAACGCTTACCGGCAATTGGGGACCCATTCCAGGAATCTGCCAACAGGGTGGTTCTTTTTGTGTGGTAACTTCGGTTGTCACCACCACCGTCTACCATCACTACTCATACAAATTAGCCTTGGTGGTGGTGGTCGTGGCATAGCGGTGGTGATAATGGATGATGATATTGATTGTGATGTGATGACTCGAGTGCTAATTAGTATGAGTCGTGGTGGTGCAACTGAAGTTTCCACTCAAAGTACTCAACAAAGTACTGAAGGATCTACCCTGTTCACGGATTCCGTGAATAGGCGCCCCAATGCTGGATCACGCTAAAAACCACCCATTTCGCAGATGGGGCACCCGTTCCACGGACAGGGCTACCCCTACGTGGACGGGCATTTCTGTTAATGGGGTGGAATAAATATCCAGACCGGTCAATTACATACACGCGACAGGCCTGTAGTACCTGGTCATGCAACTGGCGGAGACTTACTTGAACAGGTAGATCTGCAATCTGAACTTGCCATATCCCGTAAGTTTCAGCCACTTGCATGTCCGGCTACTACGGCCTGTCGTGAGTATAATCAAGGCCTTCCTTGCCATAGCCGGTAAAGATAAACTTCTGGAAAGCCCGGGTTATTTTGCCAAGGGCGGCCGATGAATTTATGACCCAGGCCACAGATCTGATGGGTTTGTCTGACAGCTCTGCAGATATCTGACAGCTCGCACACACCTGATAGATCAATTAACAACATTAGAAAAATCCGGAGATCAGTAGATGTCCAAAAAAACGGAAAGGTGTGGTGTCATCGGCTTATCCTGCAAATAATCCCCAATAATTGTCAGGTGCCTAGCTACTTGCATTATGCATGTCATACTAGTGTTGTTTACTAGATTACAAAGCCCCAGAACTCATATGTCGAGTACTTACATGTATGTACAGATTTCAACCCCGAAGGGAATCCATGCGACCTAATACTTTCGCCTCTTGTAATATATAAAGGCGCGTATGCTCTGGTAAGTTGAATTATGTCTTACTCGTTCCTGACAAAATCGTTGCTGGCCACTTGAGTATGATTTATCACCGTTTTTTGTACGAAGAATTTGTAATATTGGGCACTGTACTGTAAACTATGTGTATTAACCTTGATGGGCCAATGGGTTGAAACAACAATTAATGTTGGATGTGCACCAATGGGCTACCAGATTTGCTTATCCATATAAGGGGGGGTTTCATCGTACCCCTCTTATTAGCCATAAGGGCCCTATAGGTGGCCGAGTGGGCGACAGGGGTACAGGGCAACCGGTAACCACCTTGGTGACAACTGAAACCACACCAAAAATATTTTCACCATTTTGCACTCACGTCACTATCCATCTCCATATGTCTGCATATGTCTCCATAGAGAGACATATTGTGGATTTGATCAAGTTAATACATTGTACTCCATAGATATTCACATTTGTAGAAATTGATATGTAATCATATGGAGACATAGTGTTGGCAACGAAGCGGATCGGTTCGTCGCGGATCGAACCATCTATCTTCGAACGACAATAGGTAAGCGAGTTCTTGTCCGATCGGCCCGATGTTTGGCGCATCTTGTAGCGGGAGAGGTTAGCTACAAGATGCACTAAAACTCGAGCTGATCGGACAAGAACTCGCTTACTTATTTTTGTTCGCAGTTGTAGGCCGAAATGGTGGGGTTTGGGGCGAAAGGCTTGGCAAGGATCCG